>VZRX01011224.1:82644-133479 GCA_013398075.1 Notiomystis cincta
CGCGGGCAGGAGGTGGGGCAGCGCGGCTCGCTTCTTTATCTTGTTAACTCTTCCTTCCGCAGCAAGCGCTCCGGAGCCAGCCGGGAAGGCTGGAGAAGATGGCTCGCTGCGTGTTCAGAAAGGAGCCTTTCGCCGGTGGATTTGGAAGTTAAGAGCGAGGACGCCCGCCCCTTTTTCTGTCTCCAGGAGAAAGGGTGGTTGTTTTCTTCCCGAATGGAGGTTCGTTTTTCCTTTTTCCTCCCACCAAAACAAACATTTTGTTAAGTCACTCTTCTACAAAACACTAGTTTTCAAAGAAAAACGCATTCAACAACAGTCTTTTATTGCCTTCCCCCCCTGCCTGTTAAGCACGCCACCTGCTCCTACAAACACATTCTCACCAGGAAAGAGGCAGGAACTGCCCTGTGACATGGGGCTTGTGTAGTGCGGGGCCAGGTACAGAGGGCTGAGAGGCACTGAAATATCCTGCCCCTTTCCCGGGCCAGAAACTGCCCCTGCCTACCTCCCAGGGATAAAACCAAACGGCATGAGTCAAGAATTCTCATTTGAGTGCCCATTTTTGGGCATCAGTGTCCCTGTGCTGACACTGATTTGACAATAAGAAAAAGGATTGCTAGATGGCCTTGTATAGAGATGGAAATCACAAGGGTTCGCCTGGCACCCCCTTTAAACGATTTTTGCAAGTCTCAGAGCAGGAGCCATAAATCACAAGCGAGCACTGAGCAAATGGATATTACATTTTAATAGTTTCATTTCAATTCAGAGATGAGTGACTTCCAGGCTGTCCTGTTGCCACTTACTAATTTGTCTGCCTTGGTGTAGGTGCTAGAGCAGCAGCTGAGATTTCTTCTTGGTGCCCCATGGACCCCTGCCCAACTCAAATTCCAGAATCAAATACTCAAGAATTGGTTTAGGCCCTGTTGGTTACTCCATCACAGATGTCCCCTGCAAGGGAGAAGGCCCAGTGTTTTGTTTTGTTTTGATTTGGTTTCTTTCTGAAGTCAGCAATATTCAACTTACAACAGAAAGCAGTTTAAAAATTCAAGGGGTTAGAAAAGGCTTATAGTGTGACATTAAAAATCATCTATATAAAGGGGAAAGGTTTTCTTCTCTCTCTTGCTTCTGCTTTAACATATAGAGAACATGTATTTTAAAGAGGGCTCATTTTAGGTGGCATTCAAAACCCAGAAAACTCTCAACTTCCTTGAAAGTGGTAAAAGCAGAGGGTGGTCTTTGGTGATAGATATGTAATAAACTGGAACCCAAATCTAGGCTGCTGTAAATCATTAATGGAAAAATTTTGTGTGAACACCAACTGAATAAGGGTTTTGTTTGGCATCTGCTAAAAGAAATTGCCCAACACCAGACAAATAATTGGAAGAAAGATTTCTTTGTTGAAGACAGTGATTGGACTTTACTTTTGATGGGTCTGACCTCCTGCATCGTGGAAATTACCCAGCAGTCCTGGCATCAGAGTAATTGGGGTTAATTAAAGTTAGAGGCAGAGAAAGGGCAGATGAAGCAGTTGTGCTTGCAGCAGGCAGTGGGAACAGTGGGGTACATATCCCATCCCAAGCCCTAATCAGCCTGGGGGCCGTACACAAAACTGGTTTGTGTGCCTGCAGGGACAGCCAGGCTGTCCTGTGATGGCCTCCGTGGCCCCAGGGCAGCTGGGCTCCTGCCCTTCCTGCCCCTGGCCCTAACAGGACCAGGGATCAGCCCAGAGATGACCTATCCCTCGCTCCAGTGCCAGCACCGAGCCCTGTGGAGGGGGTGAGTTCACCCACAGGCTGCTGGAGAGCAGCAGCAGCAACGTCTCTTGCAGCTCGCAGTTGCTCCCAGCACTTGGTACCTTGTGTCCTAAGGTCCCATCCTAGGATGCAGCAGGCCTGCTGCTATCCCTGCTCCATCCAAGAGCTGATTATCCCCATCTGACCCTGGCAAACTGCACAGTCAAGTTAGGAATGGCAGCAGTTTATACCAAAAGGGAGAGAGAGAGAGAGCAGCGTGTGAGCAATTAGCAGATTGGGTAATAGACTGACTCACAGCCTGAAACAAAATGAGGAGAGAGATCAGGCCGTGGAGGCAGGCAGCTAGGGAAGAGAATCTCACCAGAACACATCTTGGGGGCTTTGACCACAACACCTCTGCTAAAAAACACATTAATGACATTCATCTGAAGTGATGACAAAGGCAGTAGCAGCCAGGAACAGTCTTTTCCCAACCCAGAAGATGCCACCTTAAACTCAGTTAATATGTTGTAAGGGAAAATTGGAGGAAGTTAAAGTTGTGCAAATCTGAAGTCATGAGCTGAGAAAACTGCCTTCCATCTATTTTCCAGCCCTGCAAAAATCCCTCCAGCAAAACCAGGGGAGGCAAAGCTGTGACATTCCTCAAATGTCTGATGTACATATTTTTGCAAGAAAATAAAAAACAATATAAAAATAAACAAACAAAAGCACTTAGGATAGCACAAACTTAGTTCTATCCTTCCTTTGAATTGAAGAAAGAGGGATCTCTTTTCATACTGCTGCATCTCACAGTGTTGAAGAATGCAAAACCAAAAAAGCCAATACCCCATTTCATCTAATATTTCTCGTGTAATTCTGGGCAAGTCACAGCCTAACATTTCCTCAGTTTCTCTTCCTACAATAAAAGGAGCAGAGGGAATAATTTTCCCAACTTTCTTAATTTTTCTTTATAGTTTGACAGAAACTGCAGCAAGTTTGGAGCGTGACCGTAGGAAGCAGGAAAGGGAGGAAATCCAGACTGAGAGCCCAGCCCTCCCCTGCCAAGGTGTAAAAGCAGGCCAGTTCCTGCCTTCTTCCACTGCCATCCCTGATGGAGGAAGGAGGGACATGCAGAGGTAAAGGAGGGAAAACAAAGAGCTGTGTCTGAGCACCCAGAGATGCCCTCCAGGATGATGTAGCCATCCCACCACAGCTGGGAAACCTGGTTTGACTGAAATGCTCCAGATGTTTCTGCATGTTTACTCCTGCTAGATTTCTCCTTTCTAGCCCAGTTTACAGTGTCCTTCTGTCCCAGCTGCCAGAGCTGTTTGAGCTCCTGTGGAGCTAACATTTAATGACAACTGCAGAAGGCCCTAAAGTGAATTTACTGTTTTACAACTGACACCTAGGTTTATTTCATGGTGAATATCAGTACCAAGACACGTGTCTTTATTCCTCTGGGGCAGTGCAGTTTAGTCAAGATGAAGTCACTAGACCTGGATAGACTGAGGTTACTCTTTGGTGCTTTGCAAAGGAAAGGTAAAGTGATCAGTAAACAACAAAGACACCATCAAAATATTTTCCTTCTTTACTTCTAAGGGCATATGACAAAAAAATTTTCCTCTACCCACGTCTCAAATACACTTCTTCACCCTTTTGCTCCCAGCTAGAAAAGTAGTCTCTACCTAATTATGTGTGGAGGTTTCTATTCTTTATCACCCTGTATCAGAAGAGAAAATGTTTACAGGTAAATTAGAACAAGTCAGAAATTATAGCAGAAAGTACTACCTGGATACAGGTTCCCTCATCTCCTAAAAAAAATAGACACACTGACAAAAACATATCTACACATTCAGCAGTACTTGAGATTACCCCTCCTGAGCAGAAATCTCAAGTAGTCTTGGTAAGGGGTGGGTTTGGTTCTGAGGCTGCATGGGGCATTTAGGTGTTGCTTTGAAAAAGATGGTTTTTCAGGTGCCAAATAATACTTAACATTTAAACCTAAATCACTGCATTGCCACTCATTAAGCTGCCTGAAAGGGTGGGAAAGTGCCACCATCACCACCTTCTTATCCATAAAGAAAATGACAGTAAGAAAAAGAACACCTTTGTTTGTATCTTGCAGTTTCCCTGGCATTGCACAAGGATAATAGCCGAATTTTTTCAAACTAATTATTTCCTGAAACATCTCAGCAACCCAACTTTGTGTGGGGTAGTTTTCCTCCCCTTCCTTGTGCTCCTTCCCCAGATCAACTCTGACATGAGCTGAGCAGTTAAACCACCACAGTCTGCCACGCAGACACAGATTAAATTCAATGCTCTTTCAGCCTGTGGGTTGTAAGGCCCTTTTAAGGCAGTCCTAAAAGAAACAACTAAAAGGAAGTCAAACTTCAGTGCATTTAAAATCTCTATACAGAACTCTTTGTGCTTATTGGGAAATCTTTTAAGGATTGAAAAAGCTTGAAAATCATAGGATGCTCAGCAAAAGGTTAAATATCAAAGAAAACTACTTTCTTCAGGCAGGCATGTGGAAGAGAACAGGTGAATTATAGATATAACTGGAGAGCATCAGACACATGATTATCTCACATTATATTACATGTAAGCTGGAGAACTTTCTAGAGAGGGCTCCAGTGCCACACCTGAATTGCAGCCCCAGCATTTCCAGTGTGGTGACCTCAGCGAGGTTGATTATGGAGTCACAAGCAGCACTGGGAGATTGCCAGAAACAAAAAGGTTTTCTCAAATAGTTATGGCATATTTTAAGTAACCTAGGTGGGACCACAGAAGAGAATGGCAATCTTTCAGCATTTGCCAGTGCTTGAGATTTCCTTTTCCTGCAATACCCAGGGCCCATCTGCCAACAGTTTCTGCTCCAAGAGGGATAAATGGGATACACATGCCAGTAACTCAAATAAATACAGGGAAATCAGGAGACCCTGCAAGCCAAGGGACTGCTACAGGACCGAGGCTTCCTGGCAGAAATGAGTTTCAGGAGAGAGATGTCTCACAGAGGTTTGCAAGAGGAAAACCAACATTTAAAAAAGCCTGACAAATATCTCTCTGCTATCTCATTTGAAACAACTTTTAAGTGAGACAGCGAGTGTAAAGAGCCTCGTGCTGGCTAGCAATGTCAGGAACAGAGGGGCTGACACTGCTTGAGAAACAGGCCACCAGAAAAAGTTCTGAAAGCATAAAAATAGTTCAGTGGGTTTTTTTGGTGGTGATTCTTGGACTCTGAATGCTTTTCTGGTTACAACTACACTCCCTGCTACAGCTACCAGAACAGCAGTCACTGCATTTCCCTGCACTGTATGAGCTAAAGTTTTTCTTAAAACCTCCATGACAGCTACATTTGCAAAGCTGCTTGCAAAATTAACTATTAGTCATCAAAGTTCTGTATCAAAAAGAGGAAATATTGTGATGGAGCATGGAGATTCATTTGCAGGGGACAGAGAAGATGACCAAGTTTCCAAGTAGGAGTCCTCTTCTTTGCCCTGTAAAGGCAAAGTTGTGAAGGACCATCTTTTATTACAAGCAACTTTAATATTTCTGTAGCAAAAATTAAATAAGTCATCACAGAGATAGACATTGAAGAAACTCTAAAAAAAACCCACATATATGAATCATAGAATTGTTTGGGTTGGAAGGTATCTTTAAAAAAATCATCTAGTCCAATACCCCTGCAATAAGCAGGGATAGCTTCAACTAAACAGGTTGCTCAGAGCCCTGTCCAACCTGACCTTGAATGTTTCCAGGGACTGGGCATCTACCACCTCTCTGGGCAACCTGTTCCAATGTTTTATTACTCTCAATATAAAACATTTCTTCCTTATATTGTGGTGGTTTAACCCCAGCCTGCAACTAGTACCATGCAGCTGCTCACTCACTCCTTCCCACCATCCTGTGAGGAGGAGAATCAGAAAACAAATAAAAGCCATGGACTGAGATAAGAACAATTTAATAAGTGAATCAAAACAAAACATAATACTAATAACAATGATAATAACAATAACAACAGCAATAACAGCAATGAAAAGGAGAGAGAGGAGTAAATCCCAAGAAACACAGGTGATGCACGACACAACTGCTCACCACCTGCTGACCAATGCCCAGCCCATCCTCCAGCAGTGATTGCTGGCTCCAGGCCAGCTCCTCCCAGTTTCTATACTGAGCCTGACATTTTATGATATGAAACATCCCCTTGGCCAGTTTGGATCAGCTGTCCTGGCCATGCTCCCTCCCTTCTTGTGCACCTCCTCGCTGGCAGAGTGTGGGAAACCAGCAAGTCCTTGAGTTAGAGTCACACTATTTAGTGGTAACTAAAATATCAGTGGTATCACACTGTTCTCTTACTAAATCCAAAACACAGCACTGTACCAGCTACTGGAAGAAAGTGAACTCCATGCCAGCTGAAAAAGGATGCTTATATCTAGCCAGAATCTGTTAGTTTAAAACCATTACCTCTTGTCCTATTGCAACAGGCCCTGCCAAACAGTCTGGCCCCATCTCTCTCAGAAGACTCCTTTAATACTGAAAGGCTACAACTCTCCCAGTCTTCTCTTCTCCAGGCTGAATTACCTCAATTTGCTCAGCTTTTCCTCCTAGTAGAGGTGCTTCAGCCCTTTAATAATTTTTGCAGCCCTCCTCTGTAGCCACTCCAGCAAGTCCAACAGCCTTTCCTGTGCTTGGGAGCTCAGAGCTGGCTGCAGTACCCCAGGGGGAGTCTCACCACAGCACAGCAAAAAGGGTAGCATGAGGAGCCTTCTCCAAATGCAGTATTCATCAGACAGAGCTGCCCTGAGGATACAAGAAGAGATGCTGAATGGGTCATGGGAAATTGCTGTAATTTAGGGTAGCATATTTACATGCTCCTGCACTGCTCCAAACATATCTGCACTGCACAGATGTCTGGGTATTGAGGAGAGTAACAAGAGGGTTTTTTGAAGGAAGAATAAACACAATTCATTCATTCAACTGCCAGGTTCCACCTCCCTTTAGACCCCAACCCACTGCAGTTGACACACCATGTAAAATAGCAGTGCATGACACGACTATGTGCATGACTGTGGTATTCATTCATTCCCTCAGTGACAAAGCTCACTTCCACCATTAAAAACATCAACCAAGTAGGATTGGAAGATGTAGGAAGAGTATCAGAACAACCTGGTGGTGATGTGCTCCCTTAAATAGATTACTGACAAGGTCACAGACTGAGGCAGGTTTTCTGACATTTTCAGCATTAGAAGTTTCTTTTACTTTTGAAAGCTGCTCTTTTACTTTTTGCAACACAAAAAATGTTGTAGAGCAGGGGTAAAGCCATGCTCGACTAGTTGCCATCTGACTAATTTTTGTGGGTGGTTGAGATGCCAGGCAAGACTTGCTCTGTCCCAGCAAGATGGAAATCTTTCCACTGTATGCAGTGGGAAAGGCCCTTATGATATGGCTCAGTGCCATGACTATTTAGGTATTAAAATGGTGGATGTCAAAACCAACCCTGAATGCAGTTACATCAGTTCTACCTGCCATCTGCTCACTGACAAAGCTGGGAGCAGTTCTTGCTCTGGGATTACACTGCATGCTCCTGGTGGCTGCCAAACAAAGTAGAAGTTAAGGGAGGAAAAAAAAGGGGAAAGTGACCTGTGAGGGGAAAGTGGTGTAACTAGGGGGGAAAAAAGCCCTGATAAAGTTTCCTACAAGATTTATATGTTTCTAGATGTCAATATACATGAAAATTAATTGTATTTAACATTTTCTTGAAAAGTACCTAGTCTGCACTTCATAACAAAGAGTTTATAGAATCATAGAATGGTGTGGGTTGGAAAGGATCTTAAAGAAGAGTGAGTACCAACTCCCCTGCCATGAGCAAGGACACCTTCCACTAGACCAGGCTGCTCAGAGCCCTGTCCAGCCTGGCCTGGAACCCTGACAGGGATGGGGCACCCACAGCTTCTCTGGACAACCTGTTCCAGTGCCTCACCACCCTCACAGTAACTTTTTTCCCCTAATATCTAATCTAAACCTACTCTCTTTTAGTTTGGAGCTGTTCCTCCTTGTCCTGTCACCACACAAAAAGTCCCTCTCCATCCCTCCTGTAGGCTCCCCTCAGGTACTGAAGGCCACAATTAGGTCCCTCCAGAGCCTTCCCTTCTCCAGGCCGAGGAACCCCAGTTGTCTCAGCCTTTCCCCGCGGGAGAGCTGCTCCATCGCCCTGATCAGCCTGGTGCCCCCGGCCTGGGCTGGCTCCCACAGGAGGATGTCCCGTGTGCCCCGGGGCTCCCGGAGCGGGACACGGCTCAGCAGAGGAGCGGAGGGGCTCCGGGATGCCTTTGCCTTTCTGGGCTGCGAGCGCACGCTGCCTGCCCTGAGTCTGCCGTGTGGCAAACCAGAAGGCTGAAACTCTGCCCGGACCGCCGAACTAAGTGCACCCGCGGCCGTGCCGTGCTGCTGAAGGGCGGCCCGGGGCTGCGGGGCCTGCAGATGGCGGCCTTGGCGAGCGCCGCTCCGGGAACCGCAGCCTCGCCGAGCCCGGCTGGCAGCTACGGCTTCGCAGCGAGCGCTCGGAACGCGGTCCGTGCTCGAGCACAGCGGGGCTTCCCGCCATTAATTTACTTTTCACGGTTTTGAATGTTTAAATAATTAGTTTGTCCTCTCTCATCGCTGTTGGACAAAGCACATTGGACCAAATCAGAGCTGTGTCAGCAGCTCGAGGGAGCTCTGGTCAGCACTGCAATGGGCAGTATCCAGCTACAATAAGGATTGCTGCTACTCCTGGAAGAGTCAGGTAGGGTAGGAATCTGGTGATGAAATACCTGAGCTCCTATTGGTCTGTCAACACTATTTAAAGAATGTTCATTTTCCTTTACAGACAGTCCAGGACTAATTATAAAATTAACAAACTTTTGGTCTTACAGAACTACAAAAATCTGCTCTCACTTCAAAATTAATTTGAGTTTCAAACGCTCATGTGCCAGCAGGTGGCTGTTGAATTCGTGTTGCAAACAGCATGGGGGAACTGAACAGGTTGAACTGTATCCACAGTGATAAGCAAACACAACAATACTATTTCTCTAAGCCTCTCTACCCTCTAAACATTAATTCTTACAAATTGTTTTTGGGGCTGTATTTTCTGCATCTGTTCAGTTCTTTACATAGTTTGCACCTTACAAACCTATAGCATCCAGAAAAGAAGCTTAAAGTCATGATCAGGTTGATCATCCTGCTGAGGGACTTCAACAAATGGTATCTGCTGGAGAAGCAGTGGAGCAAGCTGTGGGTGATCCAGGAAACTCTTGGAATGCATCAAGGGTAATTGTTTTAGCCAAGGAATAGACATCCCTGCCAAAGGAGGGATGTTGCTCCCCAGCACAAGTGAACTCATCAGTGACATCAAGCCCGGAGTCAGCCTGGGCTGCAGTGATCCTGCATTGGTGGAATTCATAGTCCTGGGGAATGTGGGCCAGGCAGAGTAAAGTCAGGTCACTGAATTTTAGGAAAGCAAAATCCCTAAGTTTTGCTCCCTCAGTTTGAGTCAATAAGACTCCCTGGAAACTGCTCTGAGGGACAAGGGAGCAGAGCAGAGCTGGCAGATCTTTGAGGATGCTTTCCACAGAGCATAAGAATTCTCGATCTTCACGCTTGAGAAATCAGGTAGGGATGGCAAGAGACCATGGTAGGGACCAAGAGACCATGGATGAGTCAAGACCTGGCCAAAGTAAAAGGGCAAGAACAAAATGTGCGCTCAGTGGAAACAGGGAAAGATATCCTGGGAAAAATATAGGGATATTGCTTGAATGTTTAGAGATGGGGTCAGGGAGGCCAAGGTGTGGCAGGAGCTGAACTTGGCAAGGGATGCAAAGAATATTAAGAAGGGCTTCTACAGGAATATCTGCCAGAAAAGGATGCCCAGAAAAGGTACTTCTGATGAACATGACTGGCAAACTGGGAACAACAGAAAAGGCACTCCATTTTTTGCCTCATCACTCTTCCTACTTGATTGGGGCAGGGCAGGGACTGGGGGAACAAAGTCCCTCCCACTGTAAGAGAAGATCAGGTTTGAGACCACCTGAGGAACCGCCTGAAACACACATAAGTCTATAGGACCTGACAAGATGCATCCCAAAGTCCTGAGGGATTTGGCTGATGCAGTTGCCAAGCCACTCTCCATGACATTTGAGAAGCCAGATAAAAAAGGGAAACTAATCTTTAAAAAAGGAGTAGAAATAGGTTGTGTGGACTACTGACCTATCAGCCTCACCTCTGTGCCTGGGAAGATCATGGAACAGATCCTGCTAGGGCTTGGAGCAACCTGATGTAGATG
Organism: Notiomystis cincta; assembly: GCA_013398075.1. NCBI lineage: Eukaryota > Metazoa > Chordata > Aves > Passeriformes > Notiomystidae > Notiomystis > Notiomystis cincta. The sequence goes on from VZRX01011224.1 coordinate 92,695, forward strand.
AAGATGCCCCTGCTTGATGCAAGGGTGTTGGACTATATGATCTTTAAATTGTCCCTTCCAACCCAAAGAATTCTGTGATCAGGTACTGGGCATATTCTGGACTTTATGGTTTTCCTTCACCCATCTTCATCTGATAATAAAAAAACACATCAAGAATACAATATTTGCACAGCACAAATACATATTAGGAATTTTGACAGACTAATGCAGCAGGCACAGCTGTGAAGCACCACAGCTGAAACACCACTCAGGAGATCAGAACGTACGCACAAGAATTTATGTAAGGCTCATAATGTACTAATGAAGTATCAGCATGGCCTCAATCCAATTAAAATAGAGAACACATGATGTTCTGCTTAGGAAACAGAAGGATTAAAGTTTCATTACTTGTTGGACTTCTATGAGATGAAAACAATTGTTTCAGCCAATGCAGCAGAACACTCTGCTGACAAGGAGGATGTGACTGAGTTCATGTGTTCATCCTCTTCACTCAAGAGCAAAGTGGGGTCTTCACAAGAAATTTCTATCAACTCTATCTTCAGTTTACTGACTTCACTTTATAAACAGGCTAGCCTTGAAGTTAACTTTGCTATATTGATTTTCACAACCCTCCACCACACACACATCCAGCATTTCTGAGTTTTCTCCACTGCTCTCTTCCCTGAGGGATTTTGTAAAACAAGCATTTTAACTCCTCAGAGTGGCTGGTAAATTGGAATAAGATCTGACAGAGAAGGCAGAGATGGTTGGGGTAAATTCAGGCCGTAAGAAAACAATTTAGAAACCAAATTATTAAACTTTAGCCAAACTGAAACATGACTGTAGTAAACAGGGGAAGCAAGGAATGAGCTGAGATGAGAGCACAGGCTGCTCCACAGGTTGTTCAGCCATATGCAGGAAGAAGTACTGTAGACACAAAATCTCTGAAATCACTCAGAGGAGTATTTGGTGCTGATGACAGTGAAATGCACTGAAACAGAAAAGCAGGGAAGGAAACTGGTAGAGAGAAGGAGAAAACTATAAAGTCTCAGAGTCCTAGGAGAAGAAAAACTGAGAGAAGAGCAAAATAAGTTGTTAAACATGGAATTAAATGAACAGAATTCAGATCCTATGGGAAAAAAGTTCATGGGGGCCTCCAGTCCTTAAACAAAGTATACCTAACTCATAAACTGTCCTAATGCAGAGATGGCATGGAGAAAGAGACTAAATCCTATGATTCTTCAGCAGCCTCCTCCACAGAGAGGAAGCATGTAGATTGTGGAAAAAGAGATAAAAGTTACAAGCAATGATGGCACAGATGTACAGAGATGAAAATCAGAGAAGCCACAGCAGAAAGTAACATACAACTAACAGAGGAAAAAACTGTGTTAAAGCTTGCATTTTTACAATACTAGTAAAAGGAAAACAAGAGATGAACAGATATATTAAGAGGCACTGGAAGCTCACTAAGAAACGAAGTACCTAATGATTTTGTTTTTTGCCTCAGTGTCTACTAAAAACCCACTCAAGGAGATTGAGAAATCAGCCCTGCCAGAGGTTTTAGGAAGTCAAGAATGACTAACACCTCTCAGATTGATGGTACAGACTCATTTCTGTCCTGAGGCTGGGAAGTGGGGAAGCTGATCTCTTCAAGCCTCTTTTCTTCCCTCTTTGCCTTAATCTCAAAAGTTCTTTACAAAACAATCACATTTGTTTTCTAGAATGGCCAGTGGTATACAGAGGTAAACCAGTGCTAGTGAACAGAAATATAAATTGGCCAGTTGCTCTCTCTTGCCCTAAATATATTCAAATAGCCAACAAGAAAAAATAAACCTTAAGATAAAACTAGATAAAGCTGTTGAACTGCCTGACTTTCACAATATCAAGCATCATTAAAAGAGAAAAATCCAGCCAAATATTTTCAAAGTGAGCAATAACAACAGCTAATACAATCTCTTATAATGTCCTGTAAGAAAAAAAAAAATCAGGGATTTCTGAGACTCTCTCATATTTAGAGGACAGTGAAGAGTAAAGAGAGGAAGGAAAAGGGTGAGAAAAAACCAAGATTCTCCAACTTTATCTGCTCAAAATTTCTTTCCTCCGTTACTGTGAAATATCTGGAAGTCCAACACATCTTTCATAGTTGTGAGTGCCCCAGAATGGCCAAACACAGGTACTCAACCCATAGCCAGAGAGCCTCCCTTTTCCTCTCCCCAGTGGCATAGGACTTGCCAGAAGTGATCTGGCCCCACTTTTTCCACCTCCTCAAGACTCCTTTTACCTGATGGGTCCAGGACTCAGAGACAGCAACATTTGCAGGGCCTATCTTAGAGTTCCCCATGCCCCACAGAATTCCAGATCTCCCCAGAATTCCTTCTTTTTCTATGACAGATCTTCTACCCTCTGCCTTTTCATGCAACCTCTTGGACAATTCATCACAGCCTCCCCTCTGAGCAACTCTTGAGCCTTCTGCCCCCTTCAAAAAGATTTCTGCTTATATTACCATGTTGTCCTGATTCATCTTCACTGCTATAACTTTGCAAGCACATTCCAGTCCTTTCTGTTTTCTCCCCATTTGCTGTGTGAGCCTTGGAAAAAAAATCAACAGATGTCAACATTAGTTGCCATGAAATAACCTAGTCAAGGCATAGTTTTTTAGCATTTTTAATCATGCTTGTGCATAAACCCTCTCCACACAGGGAAGGGAGAACCCACATGTCTGAGAGGCTGGAGATTTACATTCTAGTTATATTCTCAGTTCAGCACCTGATCTGCTGAATAACTTTTACATGTGCTTTGGGTTTCCCACCTATAAAAGGGGTGGAATTTATCTTGCTGCAATCTCTGAAATGCACTCAATTCCACCAGTAAAGCCCATTACATAACAGCTGCACACTGGGTCCATCAGCTCCTCACATGGAAAGCAATCTATACCTTGTATGCACTGAAGGAATTCTGCAGTTTAAAGTTTTGCTCTGTACAGTCTATGCCACAAGACAGGCCATGCTGACATCTGCTGCTATCATGAGAAGGCACCATAATTCAGGAACTACCCAAAACCAAATGGAAATAAAGAGAAAACACAACAGGAAGTAATATTCTTACCAATTGGGCAATAACAAGCCAAAGTGGAAAGTTTAAAGTGGCTACTTGCAAAAAAAGAGCTTGCACTTTATCTGCCAAGACTGAAAAGGAAAAAAAAAAAATCAACCTCAAGAAGGCATGCCAGGGAAAAAAAGGCATCTATAAAGGGGCAACAGCTTTGTGTCTGAGAGCATTAGTAGGTGTAGGCTGCAACAGGTTATTAAGCAGCTTGGCATTGAGAAAAGCCAAATGTTTATTTCCAGACCTCTAAAAACTGCAGGCTGAAATATGACCATGTGTCTATTTACTGTAAAATATTCAGACTCCTGGGGTTTGAACAAAAAGATATGTCTTAGTCTGTGAATAATTTGAAATGAAAAGAAAGCAAGTGATGGGCAAATCTTGAAATGAAAAGAAGGCAAGTGGTGGTCAACTTAAGCAAGAAGCTGTGAAAAGCACTCAGTGCAGTGCTGCTTGGTCAGAGGGGGGAAACAGAGAGGCAGCCTGGGGAAATCTGCCTGTGCCTCCTCTCTGAAGTGCCTGTATTTGGAACATGAAGGTTTTGTTCCCAGAGGACTAGAGAGACAAAAACGAGAAGCCACATCCTGTGGCATTTCAGCTGACTGGGAAGCAGAAGCCAGACCTATTCTTCTTTGCAAACTGTTTGGGGAGCCAAAAGAAAGAGGGATCAAGAGAAGCCATACCCAGGCTCAACTGAGCAGTTCTTTATCACCACCTTCTCCTCTGCCACCGTGGCTGGCACATCCTCTCTGCACTCTCTGCCAAGAGCAAGGACACAAAGCCCATTGCTCATCTTGTGCTCCGGCCCAAATCTGAATGTGAGAAGTAGAATAGTTGTTCCCATCTCTCACCTTTATTTTTAGCCCTTGTAAATGATTAATAATGGTGATTTGGAACCTAGGGGAAAAAAAAAGGTTGAAAGAGGAGGGATGGGGGAAAAGAGAGAGGAAAGTAGTAGGTCACCTGAGCAGACTTTTTTGTTATGGCAGAAATGAAAAAAGCTAAAGGTCTTAGCACTCAATTTCCGAGAAACCCATGATGTTAGAGAGGCAGTCTTTGCTCATCAGCCCTTGCTAAAATATTTACTTTGGCTCCATGACTCCTGACCAGGCTCTTGGCACCCTGATAGCACCATAAGAATCCAGCACCAGACCTCTGGTAGGAGAGGTGGTCATCAGGCTGATTTTCTGGCACTGTCCTGGCTTAGCCATTGCCCACCCTGCTCCCCATTATCACACCAGCTGTCCACAGGGAGCAGGACAGCTTTTGGCTCTGACCTTATTCCCCTGCTGTCTGCACTAGGAACTCTCCTTTATTTGTTCTGTAATAATAAGGAAGCATCTGAAAGAATTTTGGCAGAGTTTAAAAACTGTGGGCACAATCCCCTCTGGAAGAGGTGGAAGCAAACAGCTCTGTATTTGAAGACCAAGCTCATCAATAGCATGATGTCCCTGTTTGTTGGGCTATTATCAAGAGTGTCACTTCAAGAAGTGGCAAAAGTCATTCACTCCTTCTGTCTAAACAAGAGGACAATTAGGAAAAGTGAAACATCCTGATAGCTTATACAAACAACTCCAGGAACACCATGGCCTTCTTAAATGGCCATAAGTGCTCAGAAACACAACTGTATGTTCAATTTACATGACAGGGCTCTCTCTGTGTCTGTCTGCTACCCATAATTTTCTTTTTCCTCTTGAAATCTTTTAAAACCTTTGTTGGTCTTGACAGAAGAAGCAAAGTCTCAAAGATACCAAATTTGCATGAGCTCATAGAAATAAATGCCTAGTATTCCCATAAAGAGGAAAGGAGAGGCAGGACCTAAACCCTTCTTAGACACCAGAGAATCTCTTCAGGTCAAGATCCTTTACTGGACTCCCATGTCTAGGTAATTTTTCAAATCAGATCTTCTCTCTTATTAGGCACTGAGAGCTCCAGCTGATCCCTAGGAGAGCACATCCATTCTGACATCTGCCCAGGGAGCTACAAGATAAATCTCTTACAAACCTCAAGCTAAGAGTGGCTTGTTGAGCAAGCAATGTTCAGCAGTGCTTCAGCATTCACTTCTTCAGAACAGGTGTTTAAATCACACTGGAGTCAGAGAAGCATGGAAATAAAGGGCTGAATATCTTAAACACTGAGTGCACTAAGTATGGACAGACTGGTGTCACGTTGGTCCTGGGGGTCACACTTGAGAAACAGGAGCCCAGCTGCTTTGCATCCATAACACCAGGATAGCTGACCCCATTCCACTGACTCATGCACAGGGAAGAGTTCCCTTTTCCCCTGGGGAAGGTCCTTCCAACAGCCTGGGCCTGCTGAGGTGAGGATGGCTCACATTTGGGTCACTGCTGCAATCCAGTGAAGCAGCTACACAGGAGCTCACCCAAAAGGTCCCATCCAGGGGAAACTGCACAGCACAGCACACTGCTGGAGAATGTCTCAGTGTCTCAGTGTCAGTCCTGCTGGACAACTTTGTTCCACCACTGGGACAATGCACCAAGAGTTCTCCTCAAAAAGTGAGACCAGAATACCCTGTGAGTGCAGTACTGTCATTTCTGGTGCCTCAGACCCTCCCTTCTCCAAACTCATCACTGGTATTACTGGTACAGCACCAAACCTCCTCAGTGGGGAAGAAAAGGATGAAGGGGTATCTCTCCTCTCTTTTCATTGCAAATTGCATTCAGTTTACATGAACACATCCTGCAGAAAAAGAAGCTGATGTTCCACGTGGAGGAGCCTGGAAAGAGTTACCCAGAGCAGTGCAGAGTCCAACAGGAAGGGCTGAGATGTGACTGCACTGCTCATGCTTTGACTGCAGCCTGCTGCCTGGCCCTGGACACATTATTTCACCCTTCTGCCTCCTGTGAGCAGCAGGTGATGATGTGATTTTTGTGCCTGTGTGCTGGCACATTTCTAGATTGGACTCAGAGAGCTCTTCTGCACGTCTCTCACCTCCCCTTTTACCCTCCACTCCCTCTGGAAGAAATCCTGACAGAAACCCAGCAGTGCAGCCATAAATACTAGCACTTCTTCCACAGTACAAGTTCAAGTTGGCCTGAGAGTAGAATTTAAAATAAAATTTAAAAAGCAAGCATCATACTCTTAAACATAGCCCATGAAGAAACAAGTGCCTGGCCCCTGGCACAGCTGGGAAATGCATTGCAACTACTGCCAGGTGAGGTCAGCAACTTGAGAGAGAGTTCCAGTGTCCTCCAGGCTCCCTCCACACTCATCTCTGCCTGCCCTCCTGCATCTTCTGCACCAGCTCTGCCATAGTAAACAAGGTTTCCTTGTCACCAAGTCCTCCTCTTGCTCTCTTCTAATGAAAAACAGCTGTGGAGGGCATGTCCAAAACAAAGCTTTACACATTCCTGGTGGAACTGCCTCCTCACCGCCAAAACCCCCAGACTTTATATTTACTACAGAAAATTCAAAACACAACCACTTTTCCTCCTCCAAGCTGTAATTTCCTCCTTGACAGGCCTGTCAAATTTAAGATTTCACTTACTATTCTTATCTCAAGTCTCTGCTTCCCCCCTGCCTCACCACTTAGCAAAGCTGACAGCTCTCCAGCACCATGAACATTGCTAAAAGTAGCTTCTGTGGAGCAGAGCAGGACATTCTCCCTTCTCTGAAAAAGACTGCAGAGGGTGGTTTGAAGTAGAGATAGGAAAATCACTGTGACACAACAAGAATCCCTCTGAACTGTACTAGACCTTCTCAGCAGATGGACCCCTGTTTAAAAACAGGCAGGTGGTGAATGCCTTTCCTCTCCTGTGCTTTACTTTGTTTTCTGATAGCTTTTCCCAGAAACCAGTATGGCAAAATTCAGAGGCAAAGCTTGGACTTTAGATATTTCAGGCCCAGTTCTGCAAATTGAAGCAGTCTGGGTAATTCAGCTTAGGTTTCAATGCCAAGAAAAGGGAGAGGTGCCTACTGTGAACCAATGAACATTTTAGCCCTTTGGTCTGACTGCAAACAGCCAGGTCTCAAACTTGGCCTTTGCATGCACGAAAGCAATTAAATTGATTTTTGTAGATTGCACTCTGAGAGAAGTGAGGACAAACATGCAAGGATCTCAATGACTCTACAAACCCACTGAGTGATCATCTGCAGATCTTGCTACTCACAAGAGGAAAAAAGCACCACATGCAAGCTACTGATACAGCCAAGACACACAGGGTGAATTCAGGCACCAGCAGGACGTGTGGATGTGTGCTGTTGTAATGAAGTGGCTGCAAGTGCTACAGTGACCTCTGAGTGAACCAGGTGGAACCCCACACCACCCTCAGCTGCCACACAGGGGTTTCAGACAGGTCCTAGGACACCCACTGGGGTATCTTTCCACAGAGGAGGACTGGTAGCCACACCACCATTCTGCTCCTCTTCCTCCCCTCCAGCTCTTCTCAGCCACTGCCAAGGATGAGGTTGGTGATGGAGCTCAGCAGAAGCCTCTCATGAGCAGAGCCCAACCCCACCAGTCAGACTGCAGCCTGGGAATGGTGCAGGGAGCACAGGGATGTACATCAGCAAGAGCTGTGCAGCCTTTTGCAGAGAGGGTTTCTTGTGCAGGCCGTGCTCACCCCTTACTCTAAACTGACCTTTAAAATATGCTCCTGCAAAGCTGAGGTCTTGTCTGTCTTTTGCTGCTCAATTCTCCTCCTACCCAGCAATCTTTGTTACAAGAACAATGGCAATTTGAGCTACCAATGGCCTCAGTGATAAGGGGAAGGAGTGGTCACCAGCCAGGGGAAAGCAGGAGCACTGAACTTTCTTTCCTGACCATTCTTGCCAGTTGTTTGAGCTTCAGGCCAGCAATTTAAATTATCAAAGTTTGCTCCAATGTAATACAAACAAGTGAGGGAAAGTCTGAAAGCAAAGCCAAGCAGAGGAAGGTCAAAAAGCAGTCTCTTCTCCTATCAGACCTTTAAAAACATTATTTCTTGAATAGCCAGGATGTGTTAAGCCTACCATCTCAAGGTTTGCCCTCCTTCAAGCTATCTTCAGGCAACAATTTGCATAACACTGGAATTCTTGAGGCTTAGAAAGTCTTCTGTCAGCCTGACAGCCAAAAAAAGCAAGTTTTCCTGCCTTTTAACTCCTGCCTGGATCTCCTTCTCAGTCCAGCTGCCTGGCTACATAGGCAGCATGATAGGTCACACACTACAGAGAGATCATTCTCCTGCCACTCCTCCTTGCTCTGTATGACAGGAAGATCACTCAGATATCCCAGGAAGCTCAGTCTCACCAGAGTACCTAGTGGCCATTAGTGGCAAACACCAGCCTTCATGGGATGCTGTAGAGCTTGTACCTGCAGCTATGTTTTTATTAAATAGGGCAATCCCAGCCACATCCACAACCATCTCAAATTCCACCTCCCAACAAGGTCCTTGGCCAATTTACTGCAGTGAGTGGATGAGTCTCTTAGCAGAATCCCCAGGGGGATGGCTTGGAAACACTTCCTCCTACCCATCCTCACAACAGATTCTCACAAACTGCTGGCAAAGCCCAATACCTGCACTCTTCCAGGAGAAGGAGGTAAATCAGTACACCCAGTGCTTCAGCACCACAGCACACAGAGCATTCCTACTTTCTTACCTAATACAAATCTACCAACAGCAAGGAATTAGCCCATTCTCTGTTGGCAGGAGACACTCACTTGACCTTTGGCTAAAGCATTGCTGTGACCACAACCAGTCTGGCTGCTCCAGTGCCTCTGAGCCACCAGGTGGGTGGCCTTAGGGAAGAACTGAATCAGAGACAGCTTCTGGCCACCAGTTGGCAATCAAAGCCAATCTCGGCAAAATCTACATAGGATGTGGTTGCCAATATTTGGTCTGTGATTTCCTGTCTTACACACAACTTTATTACCCTTTAGTATAGATGCAGGGCCACTGTATGATTTCCACACCACCCTACACTTACCAGCTCCAGCGCTCAGCTGCGCTCTCTGGAAGATTCCTCATAATTTTCCTGAGATGTGCTATGGAGAATAAGTAGGAAAAGGAAGAGAAGAAAAATGTCTTCATGGCATCTATAGAGGTATCTGTACAGCAATTGCTTTTTTACTGAATCAGACCTATAACATTACTGGAGCAGAACAACCAGGGTGGATCTCCTTTGGGAGGAAAGTGTGTGGGACACTTCTGTGCAGGAAAGAAGTTTTAGATTGGGTCAAGGAATAGTCAGAACAGGAAAAAAAAAAGACAGCTTTGGTGACTTCAAACCCAAAGCCATTAATTCAGGTCATGCTTGGAAGAGAGGCAAGAGATTATGGTAACCTTTGCTGAGGACCTTGTGGAGCTGTAACAGTTTTAGGTCATCTAGGTTTAAAACTTGACATGTACAAATGCTCACACACACACACACAATACCTGCAGCAGAACCTGTCCATCCTTGGGGCAGCAGGCTGGGGCAGTCCTCAGCCTACAGCAGCCTCCTGGAAAGCTTGCAGACAAGCAGGAGAGCCCAGATGAGATCCACCAAGAAATTTGCCCTCCATCTTCCTCCTGTGGCACAGCACAGAGACACCAAGGCTACCAGGAGACAGGTTATGATCCAACTCCCAGCCAGCTGCTGGAACCCAGCAACCCATGTGCCAAGCAGTCACTGGCTCCTGGTAGTGAGGCCTTGCAAAGAAGGATTTAAGTGACTTATGATGCAATACCAAAATTCAAATTTTGCATTACCTCCTCCCTATGCTTTCAAAAAATCAAGAATTCCCAGTAATTTTTTTAATTGTTGTTATGGATCATATTTCCTAGAACATCTACTCACCCTTAAATTTTCAGAGAACAGATTTGACCTTGAAATGATCACCTCTTTTGTTTAGCTGGATGGAACTGTTAAGGTGAAGAATTGGCAGACTAATTTGGCCAGGGACCAGCATTTAATATTTACTTTTTCTTGTAGAACCACAAACCGAAGTGAATGAAAGAGGTTCTTGGTCTAGCCTGGTAGAGCCAGCAATAATTTCTCAAAGTTCATGGCCCATGTGACAGGAATGTGCAGTAACTGTCCACAAGCACACTCCCATTCCTGCCACAGATGAAAGGAGTCAGTTTAGATCCTCAGTGAAGACAGACAAAGACACAGGACAACTCCAAGCAGAAGTGGACAGCACCAAAACAAACTTTTGGGTTCATATCCAGTGAGAGGAGAGCCAGGAGTGCTGACCAATTATCATGGTTTGTCTAGGGAAGGTCCATTTTTTATTTTAGGACTTCAGGAGTGATACACTCATTGGTTCTGGAAAAAAGTCATTGCTGCCCCTGGTCTATGCAAACGTGGATGATATGGAGGACACTTGCTATTTCTCAGAATGCAAGAGCTGAAGGGGGATAAAAGGGGTGGGAACAGTGGTTAAGCTGCCAGGCAAACACATCTGAGACAAGCTGTGGGAAATGTGTTTTTCGTGTGGATAGCACGTAAATAGAGGAACTCAATGTCACCAGATGCTTTGAAGATTAACCATAAAATTTGTCTAATCTCTTTTTCAGTCAATTGAATTAGCCCATCAGGGTCTATTAAATGTGATGATAGAAATGCAACCTCCAGTTCAGGAAGTTTTTAAACCACTGATTGCTGAAAGCTGAGTGTGCCTTATGAAGGAAGCATATCCCAATTTTTAAATTTTCCCCTATTCATTACTGAACATATGAGACATATGTTTTGTCTGAGTTGGTATTAAAAGGTTTTTCTACAATTTTTCTACAGTTATAGACCTCTACCTTAGCAGAGTTTTAACCTCTTTCAAATCTCCCCCACCCAAAATGTCATCTAGTTAAAGGAAAATTAACATAATTGATAGTTTAGGAATTATGACCAAGAAAAAAGTTAGAAAGAACACACTTGTTTTGCATCACAGGAAGAAAATTAGGACTGTATGGTAAAACCCCTTAACTACAAACTTTTAAAACTAAATTACATTGTTCAAGTTGTTCTCTGCCTGGAGAAAAACATAAAAGGCTACATCTATAATAAGAAGGAATTCAGTTAATAATTCCGATAAAATTTCTTAATTATAAAGTTATTTAAGCATTACAGTAGAAACAGATACAGGATCCTCTTCATGTAGGATCTTCAGGAACACGTGTAGACAAATCATTGTCAAGATGTGTTGATAAGGACTACAGGGTGGTCTAGGTGTGTTGATCCTACCTCTGTTCATAGGAAGAATTACATGATTTATCAGGTCCTTTCCAACCTACATGTCTAGGACTCCCATGGATTCAAAACGCCAAGAACAAAATTAGCAAAGACTGAAGAAGGCAAAGTATAGACGAGGCAATACACAAGGGGAGGCAGCATTACCCTTAGAAAATGATACATTTTATCACCTTGGCATTTCTAAAGCCTTGTGGGAATGTTCAAAAGAATTGCTATAACCCATTTGATAAAGGCTCAGCAGCAGGAGAGGAGGGAAATCTGCACTGACAATGATAAGCTGCTCTGATAAAGGAGAATTGATACAACACTTTTTCCAGCATTGTATGTCCAGTGTTCACAGTGAGACTTTCACAGTTAAAAATCCTTCACCCCCCCTGTTTCATGCACGCCAGACAAAAAATATTGCTTTGCTGCTAGCTGAGAGCTGTGTGTAGGCTGATCATCTGTCTAGCACATGCACCAGGCTGGCCAGCCCACACCGTGTTTGTTTGGCAAAACAGATCCTGGCACAGTGTCACAGCTCAGTCCTGCTGGTCCCCTCCCCACTTAGGGCACAAACCTGTGCTCCTTGCTTCTGCCCACCCAGGAGCCTCGCTGCATTTATAGACACTCAACTACCACCCTCATTACAAGTCCTCTGCCTAATTCATCATCAGTGGGCATCACTGGAACCACAGTGGGAAATTAATTATTCCAGTAGTGGCTGGTTCACCTACTGGTGTCAGTGGGATCCAGCTTTCCTCTAAGCTCTTGAGTGATAGGACAAAAGTTTAGATGTTCCTACTTTTCAAAATAGAGGGCCTGCCATTACCACTGACAAGGATGTAATAAACACAAGGTGTCACATACAAAATCACACAATGGTTTGGGTGGGAAAGGACTTTAAAAATAATCCAGTTTGAACACCTCTGTCATGGACACCTTGTACTACACCAGGCTGCTCAAACCCACACCCAACCTGACCTTGAACACTGCCTGGGATGAGGCTTCCCTGAGCAAGCTCCTCCAGTGTCTCACTGCCTTTAGAGTAAAGAACTTTTTCCTAGTATCTAATTTAAACCTACCCTCTTTTAGTTTAAAACCACTACTCCTTATCCTATTGCAACAGGCCCTACCAAACAGTCTGTCCCCATCTCTCTTATAGGCCCCTTTTTAACATTAAAAAGCCACAATAAGGTCTCCCTGGAGCCTTCTCTTCTGCAGGCTGAACAATCCCAACTCTCAGCCTTCCCTCACAGGAGAGGTGCTCCAGCCCTCTGGGCATTTTTGTGGCCCTCCTCTGCACCCACCCCAGCAGGTCTGTCCTATGTTGGGGGCCCCAGATGCTATGTCCTGATGCAGCAACCTGACTAGAAAAGCAGTGCACATTTTTGACTTTATCCCAGGACTTGTTATATCATCATTTCTCCTTTGCTCTCACTGAAAATTGCCTTCAAAGAAGTATGCACCAGACTCAGCTGGACATTCTCCCTGTCCTCCAGCCACTTCCAATTTCCCAACATCAAAAATGTCTCATTTCTGGCACAGGTTTCTTCCCCATGTTGGCAACCGTGGTGCTTGCAGGTAATAATCTATTAGCTATAATTAAGCAGCAGGTGCTGCCTTGGGAATTGGCTGCTATAATCTGTTGCATTAAAAGGATGAAAACATCATTTGGGTCAGACAGTTTACAGGAGAGAGCATGAATTACAGGACAACAGATTAAATTATGTGCAATTAAATAGCTGGATTAAGTCTCAAGGCTTGATCCAGGATGTAAAACAGAATGTAAAACAGACAAGCAAGCAAGCAACCTGTGCCTCTCTCTGCACAACCTGCCATCTCCACTTGAAGCTGGGACCCACATAGATTCCCCCTCATCCAGAAAGGAAGGTGTCAGAAATTGCCCTGGGCAGTATTGCTCTAGCCACTTACAACAAAGCCCAGTGGCAGGCAGCTTTAGTTATTAATGCCTGCAAACACCAACCCTCTCACCACTGCTGTGCTTGCTTCAAATCTGTATCATCCTCTGCCTTCTTACTGACTGCAGGAAGGATGTGGTTCACCAAGGATCATTTCCCAAATTCATCCCAATTGCTCTATTAATTATCCTTTAGCTTCAACATGAGGAAACAGTTTCTACCTTCTGCAGCAGGTCTATTTTTAGTGAAGCATCAATTTGCCTCTATTTTGTTATCCCTCACTGTTAATCCTGCCCACACAACAAATCTGGTATTGATCACTTGTGGTAGACAAATATTTTTGGCTTAGGCTACGAAAGAGGCATGAGGAAGGGTGTAGAGAAAAGGAGTCTTAATAACCAGAAAGAGTATCATTAGAAACCAGAATTCATATGGAGAAAGCAAAGCTAACAGAAAGGGAAAAAAAAAAAGGGTGGGAGTGGGGTGGGGAATGGGGGAATGTATTCTTTGTGAATGTTTGTGAATATAAATCTACAAAAGTGACAAGCATTCCTCAGCTTCTGCAAGTGCAAATTCACATCAGCAAATTCAAATTCATGTGAAAGAAGGCTTCAGTGTTGGATAGCATTCCTGGTGTTTCAAAGACAGCCCTGCCTGCTGCCCAAGACCATCCCTTCCTACAAAACCATGGACCTAGCTACACGGAGGAGGCAAGACTGACAGATCATTTTGCAGGCACTTCATAGCCTCATAACAACTTCTAACTCTGAGCAGCTGTCAGATCTGGAATCTCACCTCTATCTTAGCTGCTTTCCTGCCTGGCTGAAATTGAAACAGGACCTGGGGGCAATAATGGGTCCTGGATACAAGTACACTCAAGAAAATACTGCTCTGAGTGCTGGTCCTTCTACTTGAAGGGGGAAAAGGACACGACAAAAGAAAACATCCTCCTTGTCTACATTCACCCACCTTGTAGTCTCAGTCCCTAATTCCATGTTCTGTCCTTCACCCAGCTCATCTGAGCAGACCTGCTTTCCTTGGAGAAGCTCTGAAGGTGAATCCAGAGCTGGACTAGATGCAACTGATGAAGCAGCACAAACTGTGCCCACACCATAGTGCTTCTCTTCCATCCTTGAGATTTAACAATAGAATGATAGAATTGTTCAGTTTGGAAGAGACCTTTAAAATTATTGAGCCCAACCATCATCTTCACAACTCACCTGGTAACCTAGATCTTCTTTGAGAGTGCCCAAGGTTAAAAAAAGCAAGATGGCCAGCTCCCTTTGACCTGTATGCTCTATAATGGTGAAGGGCAAAAGATACTGAAAATTATAAAACTAACTGGAAACTTGGTCTAAATGCCTAAATTGGTGAGCTCAGCCTGCTTTGCACAAGCCCATCCACAGCACTGGTTCTCTGCTGTGGACTCTCAAGGGTTTGAGAGCTTTGGAGCACCTTGAGGTCACTGCTGCCCCTAAACCCCAGCCTGTGAGAAGCAAGGGGCCTCTCAAAATCAGGCAAGCCAAAGAAAGCCTGAAACTTGATGACTGTAGTTTATTGGACTCGGGACAGCAAGAAGCAGACTCAGCTCTGCCTGAAAATATCATTAAAGCTACAAGTCCTGTTATAGACTGGGGAATCCACAGCACAGTAAGGGGCAAAGACAGAGGCACTGGGAAAGGCAGAAGGGACGAAACAGGAGTGCAAACTGTTCATAGACTGGTTATTGCTGTGTGCACACATGCCTGACACTTTTATCCTTCAGTCACTATTTTGATCTGTGCTAGCCTGGGATACGATCTCCAGCCATGGTGTGTGTGCAAGAAAGGAAAATAATCCTCATTTGATCTGGAAATCTCATATTCCTGACTCTGCTGAAAGAAACAGCTCCCAGACAGGCCAGGTGTTTAAATAGCTTGGAACTGGAATTTACTGCCCTGAGCCACAGTTTAGCAGTTGGTAAACTTGGACATCTGCCAGTGCCCTAGACTATTAACCATTCCTGTAACTCCATCAGCATTTTTGTCATCTTCTTCTGGAAAACTGAGGAGCTTGAACCAGACAGACAAACAAGAGAAACTAAATCTCAGAGATGCCTATGATCAGTCTAAACACATCAGCTGTCTACAGCTATGAGTGTGTCCACCCCTTCAAATATAAACCAGAGAGAGGGAAGCTAAACCCTGTGGCAAGACATTTTTTTTCGTGATAGGGTCCAAAAGAGTCTTCAGGAAAGAAGCATAGTTTGGGAGGCAAATTAATAACCCAGAACAGCTCCCAAGACTGCTGTCAGTAGCTAGGAGGAGCAGGAAAGGAAGGTTATGAGGCTCCACCTAGAAGTCTGCCCCAGAGCCCCAGGCCAAACAGTGCTGCCTCCCTTCCACTCCCCAAGGTGTGGCCAAGCCCGGCGGTATCGCCGCACCCTCGCCAGCTCTGTGCAAGGTTCATGGGCACTGCTGGAGCCCTCTGCCAACATCCTCTCCTCTCCATCAGCAAACAAAAACCCCTGAGATAACACCAGCACGTTTTCCTTCTGGATTCCCATGTTTCCAAGTCCGTAAATATCAATTTAGTGGGCTGTTGTTGTTGAATTTGAGCAGAGAGAAACTGGCCTGGTTGGGGTTCCTGCAAAGAAGAGCTGAAGCCAGTGGAAAATGAGAGCAGAGAACTGTCACATACAGAGGTCAAGCCAGGCTTTACAGCACATGCTGTTTCAGGGAGGTTGCTCACAGACCCTCAGCTGAGTGTTCAATTATGGTCTCTCTAAGCCATCTTAGGCATGTCATCCTATTTTTCCTCATCTGTGAAACAGGAGTAGCAATATCTCTTATTTCTCTACATTCTTTTTTTTTCTGGTCAGATATTATATTCTAGAGGAGTTCAGGTCTGGTTGTGGTCTTAGTTAAAACTCGAGGCCCTGAGTTCACAGTAGAGCTGAGTTTTACACAACAACAAGGAAAACAAAGAGAGATCCCTTCCCATCTTCAGATTTGCATTTCTCTTCTTCCCAAGGAGCAGCACCTATGCAGACACATCCATTCCCACTGTGCTATCACTGCTAGGAGGAGGGAAACTTTCTGGAAATGCTCTCCCTCCACTTCAGCAGGGCAGAGGTGTTTAGTCTTTGCTTCCTCCACAAGCACCACACCTAAAATATAAATTGTATTTCAGAAGAGGGAGGATTTTTTTTGGAGTTCTTTTCCCCCCATTTTAACTTTTTGCTAGGGTGTGGAAAGTGAATAATCCCAACAGAGCATTCCTTACTTAACAAATTTATGGTTGGCTGCTTAATTAGGAATTTAATAAATGTGACTTAATTATCTCTTAATTAGATTGCTTTATTAATGCCCATGGCCATAAGCCCTCAGGGCTCTCAATCTTGTTAGATCTCAAAAGCCAGGCTGAGTCAACACTTGAATAAACAGCTGCCAATAAAATACCTTGTGCTGCCAAAGGTGGCATTTGAATTTTACTTGATGATTCCCTTCCCAGCTTGAACTCTGTACCTTTGCACAGTGCCAGCTAATCTTTGCTCTCAGAGGTTTCTTTTCTGTGTGAGATGCAAAGTAGAGAATTGACCACTTTTGAGAGAGCTCACAGCAAGCAAAACTTTAAAAATCTTACTGGCCAGGCCATAATCCAGCTGTAGTAATTATAGTTCCCTTTACTTAATTCAATTTTCACCAGAAACCAGTTTTCTCCACTTCTGAAGAGCTGTTGTGCAATGCTGTCATTTACTGTTAAGGCCTGTCAGCATGACAGATTTTTGGCATCTTTATAGGTACCTGAAGTACCTATAAAACACTCCTTGGCCATCTAGGACTCTTACTACTGTTTGTATTAGAGGAGAAGCACATATGGACAGCTCTCACTTCTATTCCCAAGTGGCTCTTTTCAGTTGTAAGCAATTTCAACCTTTACAGGTGGAATTTTGCCCTTCTGGTTTCTGCCAGAAAACTTTTTGGAAAGTTTGGTTCAGCTGTTTTTTAGTTTTAAGACAGTGAGTAGGCGGGGGAAAATACAACTGTTGCCATGCCTTAAAAGTTAAAATAAATATTCTGTCACCTTCTCTTGAGCAATCCCTCACTTCACCAAGAAAAGGGAACCTTAAAGTTGGCTCAGACATGCACTTGTTAGTTTTCCAGTGAAAACACATCTCAAATTAGCTGAATTACATCAATGCCTACTGAGCTAACCTACCCAGTGTGCTACTTAAAATCCAGGAACAAACCCAGAGATGAGTGTCTTAGGCAATAGCCACTCAATAGCAGCAATGGTGATAGAGGTCATGGCCCTTGAATGGCAGAAAAGGCATTTTTCAGAGCCTGTTCTTGAGGTCAGAAGAAGGTGATTTGAAGGAAATATTGCAACCAACTCCTGAAGAGGGGAAGATGATGCTGGAAAAAAACCTGTTCTTGATTTTGGTTTGAAAAAGTAGAAAAACAATCAACCCCTACCCCCAACAAAACCTGCTCTTCATTCAGTACAGAGCAGAGCAGCAGAAATAGCTGACTCAGTGCACTGCAGATGAGGCAGCAACACCTGGGAACAAACACCTGAGGAGGTGACACCTCAAACAGGGCCTGTAGCTGACAGAACAGCAGCAGGAAGCCACAGGTTCGACACAAGACTCTTATCCAGCCAGCAGAAGGACAGAGGATATCAGGCAAGGAAAAGTCCCCTGGTTTTGTCATGGCCACCCCCATTGCAGACAAGGTTAGAAATAGATCTTGGTGAAAATCCATGGATTTTTGGTCCCTGTACTCAGCAGACCATCTCTTGTCTTTTCAAGGCACACTGAGCCTTGGTACCATATTTTCTCTCCTGCAGTGTGAAATATCCATTGTTTCTTACATGCAAAACCACTGCAGCCCTGTGCACATTTTCACCTGGCCTGGCAACAAATAAAGGTGTTTCCTGGCAGGGAGTTTGTTTCTCTTCCAAGCCACCCTGAGTGGTTTTACAGCCAACATGGACTGCTGTGACACAGCACACTGAGAAATCACCCTGAACAGCTTTCTTTGGAGTTGGCATCTCTGACAGGGAGCCAGTGCCTTGTGGAAAGCTGCAAAGCAGGACTGACACTACCTCTAGAGCAGGACAACTTCTGTTTCCTTCCCCCCTTACCACAGATGCTTCTTGTGTTAAAACAGGGGAAGCTGGATTGTCAGGGATGGGGTGGGAAGCAGGAAACTGGAAATGAGAGGCCCAGCCACTTCCCTTGACTTCCCCCCTCTCCTCCTCTGCCTCCCTAAGTTAGTTGCCACTTCTCTGCATTCTCTCTTTTGTACCCCAAAGCTGTCTAGGCTGTACAGGTCACGAGCTCTTTAAGCCATGACAGCATCTCAATATATGTATGCTTCCAGCCTAATGCAATGGGAAGCATGGCTAATCTATTTTAATTAATTAAACATCAAATAATAAACCCCATGTTGTATAGGAGGGGCTGGTCAGCTTTTCTTCTCTTTACATGCTTGACAGGTAAATGTTTTGTAGCACACTTGTGTGCCAGCTAATCTGGGAAGTGCAACATGAAGGAAGCATCTCTTACTCCTTTGTCCCCAGATCTAAAATATCCCCATGCTTTGTGTGACAGCCACAGAAGGATGGAGGACACACCCCACCAGTAAGGTGTTTCAGAGCATGAGCAGCAGGGCTGGCTCATCATCTGATTTCACTTGTCACCCATTTTCTGATCCCTGTACAAGGTACAGCCACTTGGCCCCCTCCATGCTCTCACCCATCCCTCAGCTGCTGCTTTGCCACATCTTCAGTCAGTCTAACAAGCAAGGGAACCTGGTGCTCTTTGTCAGCCTGTCCATGCAAGGACCACTCTTTCTGAGCAGGCAGCCAAAATTCAACAGATGAGATGCTTAATACAGAACTTCAAGCGCCTGTCTCCTCTTTCTTTTGCTCCCTACTTCTACACAGCTTGCTGAACACTCCCTGTTTCTGCCCTCCCTGACTGGTGAATAAAACTAAGAGAGCCACAGAGCAAGAACAGCCACCTCACACCTTGGTTTGAGTTCTCCTAGCCCCTTCTCTTCTGAGTCCACAGGAGGAAGCCTGGCCTGAGACCAAAGCTAGAATGCCAGTGACCTCCCTTCTGCTGCCTGCACACACAGCTCATGCAGAAAGCAGTGCCAAGGACAGACAGTAGCTCTGGCCCCACAAGTGCCAGGCCACCAGCACACACACAGGCAAGAGGAAGTTGTTATCAGGCCCCAGCAACACAAACCAGCTGTGCTTGAATAGGGCAGCCAATGCTCACCCCTGCTGGGGGCTGAGCAGCAGCTGTGCTCCAGAAACCTTCTGCTTTAGCTCGTGGCCCAGATCCAATGAATAAGGAGGCACCTCAGGAGGTCCCAATGAAATCAGCACCCAAAGTTTTCATTTTCCTGAGCAGTTCCAGCAAATCAGCCCAGAGAGCTTCCTAGCAGGGCCTTTCTCTGAAGATACCCCTTTCTCTCTGGGTTCTGCTGGCTCAAAGAGGTGATGCTGCAGCACTTCCCAAGAAGTGACAGCTGTAGCTAAAATGTATTGGCCAAGCACATTGGAAACCTTGCAGTAAAAAAAGAAAAAAAAAAGTGGCCATCTCAGCCTTCCAGTGACCTGCCTTGGCACCTCAGCCCCACCTCAGGTGGCTCTGTCTGTCCCACACCCTTGCTCAGCTCCAGCAGTGCAGCTGAAAGCCAACTGCTAAAGGTAAGGTCTCTTGTGAAGCCTACAAAAGCACCCAACAAGAAGGATATCTGCACTAGAAAAAAGCCTTCAACAAGGCTGTTCTAGCTAGGGGATGAGCAAAAGACAAGTTAAAGTGATTTAAAGTGCACCTTCCCCAGAGGTACTCCTGTCTCCTACCCAGTGACTGTTTACCTGTTAGGAGCAAGGGAAACTTGCAAAAGGACCCATGCCAGCACTCATGCAATCTCCTATCTCCCAGAGCACACAGGTGGCCCAAGCCAAAGAGTTGTACAGAAAATCATTTTCTCAATGTCAGAGGCTAAAATTATCTGTATAAATATTATAGCAGTAGGTTAACAACACAGGCTGCATCCCCACCCAGCCCACACAGTATCACAAGGCAGGCAGGTCAGCTCCAGCCCAGGTTTCAATTAAAGAGCACATTGTGGTTAAAACTGTCCCTGCCTGCTTTGCTTTGAGGTTTAAAGTTCCTCCACAATGCAGCTGCTTTCAGTGCAGGTTTATTATTAGTCTCAACTACATTATGACCTCCTCAACCCACTGGAATCACCAGGAAACCCATGGAGAGAGAACAAACAGATACCACATGGCAGTCCTGAAGAAAGGTACATGGTCATTTGGTAAGTGGAGCTTAGACTTAATTAGCAGTGCTAAAGGGGGATTTGTAGTGTAATAAATCTCAGAATAAGAATTAGCCTCCCTGTAGCACCTTGCTGGTCCTTTTTGGCAGGAAATGGCAAGACATGAAGGAATATTAAACCTCACAGTTCACTGCTGGAGCCAGATTCAGAGATGTGGAAGAGACATCTCAGACATGCTTGCCTATTTTTTTTTTTAAACAGGAGAGATATTGCATTTTCCTTTGAAAAGAGCCATGACATCTGTGTTGGCAGTAGGTGAAGCACACATCCTTCAAAGCTGTTGTGGGGCAGTTCCTAGACCAAGACACACCCACGTGAACTCACACCTTGAGGGTGGGGAGAAGCAGCCACCGTGGGCACCCACACACCATAGTGGGGACATGAGGCAACCTCACCTCACTGCTGCAGGGCCCTCTCCTTAGTGGCAGGCATCAGAATAGCTTTAAAGCTAAGTTAAGCAAACCTCTACCCTGTGGCCAGAAATTGGCTCTGTGACTGCCACATGGATCTGCTCAGCCCAGGGTTTTCAATCAGCAACTCAATGGGGAGATGATTGACTTAAGCACAAACATCATATACCTCAAAGAATATTTCTGGCTTTTAATTCCCTCTGCAGACAGTTCTGTACAAATGCATTCAAAGGTATATGTTGCTTTTATCTGGTCAGCAATCACATACACCCAGAAGCATGTAGACTCATAGCCCAGTCATGGAAGGACTGTTCTTCATGGAAATGCCTGATTTTCCTTCACCTTTAGCATGCACACACTTCTCTCCAGCTCATATCATTCATTACTTCTCCACAGAAGAGCTCTCAGGTCATCCTTTTGTGCTACATTAGGTCTGTAAGGATTGGAACTCCTGTTGGGATGCTACTCCTTCCCTTGGGAGATCATTACAGGGTTTGACAGCTCTCACTAACATTTTCCAGCATTTCCTGCTGTCTAACAAAACTGCAAACATTCAACAGAAAGTGCACTCTACCAAGCCTCGCACACACTGATGGCAGCACCGAGGCTCACAGCTGGAAAAAACCACATGGGTTGTCCTAGTGCAAGCCATGTGCATCTGCTGCCCACGTGGAACCCTCCATCCCTTTCAGCCACTGCTCCCCTTCCTGCTTTGGTTCACATGGATGTGATTTTCAACGGGTGAGATCATCTTTTGAAAAGTTTTCTGTTTGGCTGTACACCAGCCCCAGAAGTGCGTGTGACTCGGGAGAGGCATGGAGGCCGTGTTCATTTCCTTCCAGAGGGGATGCTCACTGCATGTCAGACTGCAGGGTATGAGATTGCTCTTCCCTGCACAAGAGTCTCCCTACTTTTCATCCTACTTCAGTCTGCAAGGAGAAGTATAAAACTTTCCACAAAAATCGCCAAGGCAGTTCTGGATCACAGGAACCTGCCTGACCCTCTGTGAGATGCTGGGGACTTAAACCCCAGCTAGGGAAAGCTCCATTGAAAACTGGCCCACTCCAGGGTGCCATTAGCAGGGAAGCTCATGGTTTTCTGAAGATCTTTAGCCCAAACTACTTCAGTCTAAATACTGAAAACATGTAGGTATATGTAAAAATCAGTAAATTGGAAAAAAAGCTGAAAACAACTTGCCTTGAGCTCTTACAACATCTCTTCAGTGCACTTTGACCCAGCAATCAGGAAAATGAGATAGGACAGCTGGCTTTTTTCCTGCAGATCAGATAGTTTTTTGCCTGCAACTTGTAGGCACTGGTTGAAGCACACACAGCACTACTGCTCTCTCCCTGTTGGGAGTACTCACCAGGATGCATGCAGCAGGAATCAGCTCAGAGCTGTCTTCTACCAGCAACAAGTGCCCAGAGCAGCTCAGAAGCGCACAGCACATTCACCCAGAAGTCATCTCCATTTACCTCTGTCCCTTGAACAGCCATATTAGCACCTACCTACATAACAGGCTTCATCTAGTTCTGGTAAAAGTCATCAGCAAGGATTTCAGCTGCTCCCTGTCAGTACTGCCCTGTGCACCAGTATCAGCAAAGCTTCTTCCCTGAGCAACCTCTCTTTTCTGGTACTTTACAGTCTCACACGCTCCCTGGCACCACCTGAATCCCAAGGTACCACACCAGACTAAGGATATTCTTGTCACTGCCTGAGGCCAGCAGGACCAGCTGGCAGCCACTGTGCACATCCCCACTCCTCTACTGCAGTAAAAGGTTTCAGTTTTGCAAGAGCAGGGGAACTTCTGCCCCATGGTAGAGCCCACAGTGGTCATTAGTCAGCTGCTGACTTCAGCTTAACTGCAGTGACCAAGGATGAGCAAAGCTGCTCAGGAAAATGCCTATGGTGGGTGCAGCACTTGTGAGCAATCACAACATAGATACTCTTGAAACTTCCCACTTTTTAATCAGCAGCAGGGGCTGTAATCTCAAGATTTGAGAGGAGATATTAAATTAAATTTTAGAATGTGGTTAAATCTTGATTGGTTGTTTTTGTTTTAACTAGCCATGATAGTTACTTCATATGAGATTTTCCCAGCTGAATAAATCCCTCCTCCTTTCTTTTCCATTCCTCAATGTTACAAGAGTTGTGTGAAAGATGTAACAGTATTCACACTCACTAGCTTTGACTACATCATCTGTATGCAGTAAAGAACAGGAACAAGTTGCATAAATCCATGACCCTCTAAATTAGTGTAATTGGTTTCACCCCTCCCAGGTTGAAAGAGTTAAAATAATTTAGCCACTTTTCATAAAAACAAGTTATTTGTTTGCTTTCTCAAACAGATTGTACAATCCAGTCCAAACAGCTTTAGTCCTTTTAATTTGGGCCAGCAGGATGCTGGGCAAGTTCTGCGTGCTTGCAAAGGACCTCTTCTTCAAACATCGCAATACAAACATAACTCCAGCCAAAGCACAAGCTGAACATCACCCAGGGCTAGCCAGGAAGCCCCAGATCAGGCGGAGCCTTTTTCCCAGGTCCTTTGGGGTTTCCCTGCCGGAGGGAGGCTGAACGGACGAGCTCTTGTGGAGCCCCGCAGCACAACCTGCTGGCTTTTCTCAGCCAAGGCAGGGCTGCTCTAATACATCGCCCGGCCAGCAGCGGCACACAAAGATCCGAGGACGGGAAACTACATCGACCCCAACGCTGTAGACCAAAGAGCAGCTTTCCCCACAACAACCAGCTATTCAGCAAGCCCAAAAAGTCAAAGCAGTCCCTAACCCTGAACCACCTAGTCCTTCCAGCAGACAGGAATCAATGCAGCCCTAGGCTCTGCTGTTCTTCAGACTGGTTTCTCCTAGAAAAGCACAACCTTCTGAGCCCGTACTTTGTGCAAAGCATTTGCTTTCGAACCCACGGGCCAGCTTCAGCCAAGCACAACAAAGGAAATTAAGTTTCATGAGACTCGGAGGCCATGGAAAGGAGGCAGCTGGAGTTGCCCTGCTCGGGGAGATGTCGCAACTGGAAGTTGCTGTCACAGCTTAACCCCCCAGCTGGCAACTAAGGACCAGGCAGCCACTGGCTCGCAACAACTACTCTTCCAGAATGTGATCGACGTGTTTGTCATACTAACTCCAAAGCACAGCACTGTACCAGTTACTAAAAGGAAAATTAACTCTCCCCTGGCTGAAATAAGGACATTTGCCTTTACTGCATACCAGAGAACCCACAGTGGAAAAAGCCCTCAGAAATGTTTCAGCAGAGAAGGGCTCAGGTTTCCTTTTTTGATGCCAAAAATAAGCAGCCACCAGACAAATCCAGAGAAAGCAACTCCATGATACCTTCATTTCCAGGCCTTCCTGAGCATTTTCCTACTACATGCATTAGCTGCTTTAAAGGTCCTGCTGAAGCATTCTGCATATGCTTTTTACTTCTCTAGACACTACATAGCATATTGCAAACTCATATTGGCAATTGCAAAATTCTTCATTCCTACTATTCCTTTAAGTGTTTTAATATTCCATTATCTCCTTTCTTCTGTCTAGAGCAATGTACTTCTAGTACAGGTAATTAAACAAAAGAGAGGTGGCATTTAGAATTGATCTAATCTAAATTTAATTCCAGGATGTTCCTGTTTCAGGCCATACAACAGGTTGAATCCCAATCACAGCAGCAGAATGTTGTTCTTGGCACTTCCTTGGCAGACATCTTCTAGATAACTTGGTAGGACCCTATCTAGGTTATATTGTGAATTCTGCAAGCGGACTTCCAAAGGTGTTTTCTCCCTTAACATACTATCAACTATTTCAACCCTACACCATGAAATGCAGCAGATGTGCCACCATTTGTGGCCTCAAAAGCAAAACAAGGGAAGCCATCCCAGGAGGATGACTTTAGCCCAGAGAGAAGCAAAGGCTTGGAGGTAGAAACAGCTAAGTGGATATTGCTGCTGGTGACCTGCAGCACAAAGAGCCAGAGGGGAAGAAATCCTAATTGCTTTAGACTTGCAGATCAAGCCAACCCTACAGAAGAGCCCTTTAGAAAGCAGCACATGCAGCTCACCTTCCATGGTCCCACTGCTCTCCTTCTTCAAGGCTTACAAGTAGCTAGACACAAAGTTGCCAAATCTTTACAATGACTCTCAGTGTACAAGCCAGAAAACACACCCAGACAATTCAGAGCCAAGGTTGCAGCTCAGGTTTCTATATTTTGGGGGTGTTTGTTTAAATGCCTAAACTGAGCCATTATGAGACTATTGGGGTACAAAGAAACACCTCCTTCAGCTGGCACTGCAATTTGAGCACCACTGAGACAAGACAAGCAGTAATGGTTTTAAACTAAAAATGGTAGCTCCAGTCTATAGATATAAAGAAGAAATTTTTCATTATGAGGGTGGTAAAACACTTGAACAGGTTGATCAGAGAGGTGGTGGTTGCCCCATCCCTGGAAACCTTCATGGTCAGGTAAGACGGGGCTCTGAGCAACCTGGTCTAGTTGAAGATGTCCCTGCCCTGGCAGGGGGGTTTAAACTAGATAAAAGTTCCTTCTAACCCAAACCATTCTGTGATTCCATGGCACACAAGGATGTCCACTTTGTATGCAGAAATGCACTGAGGTAAGACTCATTCTGGTGCTCAGCCTTACACTGAAAGGCTCAGTTTCTGTTGAGAAAGTAATTCACACCTGGAAGTGCAGTAACTCAAATAAGAACAAAAAAGACAGGCTGTGCCAGTATCTGATGAGGAGACCTGGATGTAAACATACCGGGGCTGTGGGAACTGCATCAAGATTCTGATGAGTACTCACCTTCCTGTAAGGACCTGCTAAAAAGCCACAAAGATTTTTATAGTGGTGGTTTCATTTAGCCATGATGTAGTTCTAATATTCTCACTATGTCCATGAGAAACTCCCCAAGACTCTTGTAAATAGAGTTGTAACCCAATTCCAACTCTTGTAATTATATCATACCCATGTAAATTATCCCTGAAGGGTTTTATTTGTTTTTAATATACCAATCTTCAAGTCTCAGAAAACTAAAGAGTTTCTTTTAAATAATGCTACTTTCCTCTCCCTTCCCTTCCTAGCCTCTCCAAGAAATTAGTACAAGAGTCTAATACCTCTTCAAAGAAGAAAATAAATACCAAAGCATCTTCACAAATTTCCACTCCACAAAATCTGATGTCCAACATCAGCTCCCTGAATAGACCCGCAGACACCAAAGGATAAAAGGCCACAATGAGTGCAAAGTTCCTAAGAAATGTCCCCATTTCCAGGATAAGCAATTAAAAGCCTGATGACCATAGTTTGTGTTTGCAAAAGTGGCTCAGGCAACTTAAGAAAAAAAAATACTGTGGAGAACCAGCAGAACAGCTGCAACACTGACCCTTTATGTGTCAGGAAGGCAGGAATTCACTACATAGAGAAGGAAGTGCACTATTGCCTGGATTCATCCTATCAAAATCCATCTATCCAAGCTGCCTAAAAGAGGAGGAACAGAAGGGGAGCTGAGTCTGAGGTAAAGCTCATCTCCCTACTTGGGAGATGGCAGGGAGCCAGCAGACAGCTCTTATCTCAGGATCTGGAGCAGAGCTCAAGACCACATGCTTAGGTCTGTGGTTAGTGACTCACCTGCAAATTAAGGTGAAACCTGAGATGCCTATTTAAAGATAAATCTCTGGACTTGGTGGATGTAGAGCAGCATCTGCCAGACATCTGCTAACATCTCAACACAGTTGTGCTGAGAGATGAACAGTCCCAAGCATCTCAACAGGGTGCAACTCCCCAGCTGTGCTGGGGGATGTTCCCAGCACCTTGTTTGCACAGATGCTCTACACGGGTGGCTCCTGGAAGATGGAGAAATCAGGATTCACTTCCCTTCTGCTCAGGGCAAACCAGTTAACAGCAATAAAACTGAGACGCTCAAAATTCCACCACCCCACTCCACTCCCACCTCCCACTCTGGGAAAAACAGTGTAAATTTTGTGGCTTATACTTCAAACTTTCCAAGGAGGTAAACTCCTCAAACCACACTATCCCTTTAACCTGAGGGATTCGCTAGCCCATTGCCCACTGGCAGGCAGATGAGGTCCATGCAAAAGTACTGCTAAATGCATCTTGATGCTGAAAACCAAGTTATCTTGCTTCCAAAGCAATCTTTTTCCTCAACACACTCTTCTTGCTGAAGTTTTGCCCTCAAAATTTGTGTTGGGCAAGATTCAGAGAAATCTCTCCAGCCTGCTTTGTTCAAACCCCTCCTTGGCTGTGCTGCTGCTTGTGCTCTCTGCAGCTCTCTTCTCACAGCACTCTCAGCTGATGATGAAGTTGTCTACAAAGTAGCCTCTTCCAGAGTAAAGGCTCCCTCCAAATCCTAAATAGCCCAAGAATTTGGATAAATAATCAAACCAAAACCCAGCAGCTCAGATTCTGAGGTTTCCTTATCACTCTCACTCAAGATTACATGCAAGCTGGATTAAAGAAGAGCCAACTAATTCAAAGTGAGAGACAATCTATCAGCATGGTTAAAGAAACCCCAACACACCTCAGTCCAGCACTTTGCTATTGGCATGTACTTGTCATCCAAAAAAGATGCATTAGTCACTGACAAATACTTGCCTAAAAGTTAAGTGCTTTCCACTCATTCACTCAGCTGCAGATCTTGGGAGGCAAGTTGCAACTGCACGTGCAATTAAGTTTCCAAAATACTAACAACTCTGTGCTGGTCCTAAACCCAAAAGAAAAACCAAAGCAGAGGCTGATGCTCGAAGCATTAAAGATAATAAGCAGTAAGTGGGTCTGCATACCTGGGAGACTGGCAGCATAATGGTCTTAAATTATAGAAGCAGTACTCTGGGAGATGATCAGTATCTTCTGTGACATGTCCATGCTTTCAGCCAGGTCTTCAAAGCCCCCACACCTGGAATACTGAAGTGGAGCTAATTTACTTAAGCCCCAAAAGCCCATTTGCTTGCTTCTGAACTGGCAGGGACAGGAATGAGACGAGAAACACAACAAGATCTGCCCTTCCAGGGCCCTGTTTATTAACTGAATATAAAAATAAGATCATTTAAGTGCAGAGGCACAGTAATCCACTCCGTGGTGAAAAGATACCTCGGGTTAGCAGTAAACAGAGTTTACAATACCTTGTAAACAGACCTCTTCATAAGCAAGAAGCACACTGAAATATGACACACACTGGATTAAAAGTCCCATGTAGCAACAGTACTCCACACTCATCTGGCTATTTGGGAGCACTCCACAAAAGGTGACAGCATCCTTTGCTCCGTTTTCAGAGGAATACACATATGAAACAGATGAATCACAACCTGCACTGAAAACAGCTGAAAAGCGCTACAGCATTTTCAGAGATGGCAACTTACACCTTGTTAGATTTGTTTTGCAATGAAATAGAATGGCCAAAGCTACTGTGGATTATGAAAATGTTAAAAATTATTCATTTTTTGTGGTTTTACAGCAACCTGTTGCACAGTTGAATAAAAAATTATTATTTTTTCTTAATACAGTACATGGCATTTCTCCTCAATTGCACTAGAAGTAAATTTGGAAGCACTTTCAGTTTGTTATAGGCAGATAGAAAGGAAAAACAAGTCAGGCAGACTGAATCTCTTTTCCATCTCCTGCCCACTATTCATCCCCACCTCTTCACATCTCTGAGTCCACATACATTCCATTGATCAGGTAATCCACTTGTGTGTAATCTTTCTTCTTGTAGCTCTCGTAGGCCTGCGTGAGGAAAAGAACTATAACAGTTATGAAAAAGAACGTACCAACTAAAAGCACTGCAAGCAGTGAACTTTTATCCACTAAGTACTGAGTCAGGGGCTCGGCAGCAATGAGAAGATACTCATTGTCTGTGTCCTGAGTTTCTCTGAGGCCCCAAGTTGTTGTTTTGGCAGCATCTGCTGGAGCCACGGTTGTTGAAAAGACTTCAGATGTTGACTTTATCCCATGTTCAGTCGGAGTTTGTACTGCAGAGGCTGTATTTAAAACCATGGCACCTCTTGTAGAGCCCACAACAGAAGCTGATTCACTCAAGGATGCTGTGGCTGTATTTGCTTCTGGCTTTAGATCTGGCCACGTGGTGGCATGCACTGGATTCTCAGAGGGAGAACTCCCCACAGGGATGGGTGCCGTGGCACGCGTGGAAGCAGTGGAAGACATTCCTGCATCCTGCAGGATGGGGGTGCTCAGTGTCGTGGTCAGTGCCTTCAGGTCTGCTCCAGGAGTGGTGGGGCTGTTAGGGTGAGGAGCACTGGCATTGGTGGTACTCGACCTAGGCTGCTGTGCTTGGGTACCTACTTCAGAAGTAACAGTAAGGGGAGTAGAAGTGAGGGACAATACTGAGACAGAGCTACTACTTCCTGATTTTTGGCTGGTGGTCACCATCGGGGTGGCATGGCTGGAATTGGGAGCAGAGGTGTTATTATGAGGGGGAGAAAAGGTAGATAATGACATGGCTTTACTGAAGGTATCAGAACCTCCAGAGGTGTTCGAGGCTTTGGCAGTTGTTTCATAAGCAGTAGAGAAATTTGCATTTGTAATGTTTGTTGCTATGGCAGGGGCAGTGGTGGAAGCATTGCTTGCAATTGGCTTTCCTGTACTTGTTGTGACCTCCCCATTCTCAGAGTCAAGCAAATGCCTCAAATGAATCTTGTGAGTCTGAGCAGTTGAGGAAAATGTGTTTTCCACACTGTGTCGGTCAATCCGTGCACTCAGCATCCTCTCCATTTTCTGTGGATGGCTCTGGTGGTGAAACAGGGCTGTTTCCCATTTGCTGCTGACAATTTCTTCCAAAGACAAAACAAATGAGTTTTGTAAGAATAAAAAACTCTCAAGCTCAAATCCAACCTCAACCCCCCAACGTGCAAACCAGAACACATATTCTGCAGTACACTCAGTACAAGTGGAATAAATCAGTCCTGAATTCAGCAAGAACATGAAAACTCAAGACCTCCCCTGCCTTTATTGCACATAATCCCTTTGAGGTTTTTTGGTTTGGTTTTTTCTGCCACAGATCTCTGGTATTTGCCCAAACAGGGAGTTAATTTCACAAAAGGGGAGTAATGAAGTAGAGAGCTAAAATGCAGAAGCACATTATCAACAGGAGCACTCTTACAAATGTCAGTTCCTGAGAAGAAGATCCATGCTTTCAAAGTTACACATCATCGACAAAGCCTTTGTGCTTAGATTCATAATTTTCACTTGTCAAAACTGAGCAAAAATTTCTACTTACACCTTCATACATCAGGATGATTTCCTTCACAACTAAGTGAGCTGGATTTATAGTGACATAAATCCCATCTGCTTATCACAAGTCCAGTTGTTACATTGCAGAGAAACCTTTGCCAACCCAAAAGAACCATGAATAAACTCTTTTTTTAAACTTGGGTACAGCGAACTCTTGAAACAAACTTTAGAAGATTGATTTCCCAATTATAAATAAGCTCCATTTTGTTATTGTGTCACTTTATTAAAATTGAATAGCCTGGCACTGGAAAGTTACCATGAGCAATTGCTGCTCTGATTAAAGAAGCAGTCTGTTGACTCTGGAACAAAATCCTGGCAATCTGAGAGAAAAACAATGCCAGGACATTTTCCTTTCTCTGAAAAAAAATATAAATACATCTGTTATGCCTTTATTTTTGCTAGGACAGCGTGTGGTGTGCAAATGGCTTGAATGAATGATGTCTTCAACACGGAGACAAACTGTTACTCAGTAAGTGTTACAAAAGCTATTCAAAGACACATCATGTGCTCATGCAAGTGCCAGAGTCCCTAGAACAAAGTGCAACAGTTATTCCACTAAACTGTACCTACAGAATCACCCTGCAAGCATTTCACAACCCATCTTCCTCAGCTGAAAGCTTATCAAGGGTTAAACTTAGGCATTTAAAGCAAAAGAAGGAGGATCCTGGATTTCCCAGAAGCCTGAAACATGGCTTTACCTGCCAGCAGGTCTTTGATGTCTTGTTCTCCAGCATTCTGGCACACACTCAGCTGGTGACACTGCAGGAGGAGGCAGTGATTCTGGTAGGGCACAGACCAATTACAGTGATGGCTCCCTGAAAACAGCAGAGAAAAGGGATTGCTGCACACAGGATACCAAACACTGCTTCGTGGCACAAAAACACAACCAAAAAAGCCCCAGGGCACACAGTATCTAGAAGGTTTGGCCTTAAAGGATCCTGACTCAGCCCTAGTGAAAATAACCAAAGAAAGCCAATAAAACCAATATAGCCAATGTAGCCTACCCACCTGCTTGTGTTCTGGTACCAGCATCTCCTGACAACAGCAATTCACCCCTTACAACAGCAATTCACAAAGTGCACTACAGTTAGGACCCATGTAAATTCATCTAGATATCTTAATGAGGAAAAAAGTGAGTCAAAACTGAGAAGACATCCATCTCATCACCCATGGAAGACAGGTCCCATCTCAGTGCTTGGAATTACACAGATATTTACTTGCCACTTGTTGAGAAATGATAACATTAAGCATGGGAGCCATCAAAGAAACTGTCTTTTACTAAGTCAAACCCCAACACAAGCTGAAGAAGGCTATCACTGAAGAACTCTCTTTCCTTTAAGATCCTTTGAGAATCCCTTTGAACTCACTAACTTCTTTCTGGACATGTCCACACACACAAAATCAAGCTTTCAGGGAAGGAACAAACCTCCTCCAACCAATGCTGAGGAAACACTTTTAACAGTGTACCAAGTTTTGGGCTCCCTGCATATGAGAGTGGTATTAAAATACTGGATTGAGTCCAAGAGAGACAATAACATGTCTGAAGGGCTGAAGCAGATGATTTACAGGAAATCCCAACTTAACAGCAATGGAAAAAATTACTTTCCACCACAAGGGCACTCAGACACTGAGCTGGGGGCCAGAAAAGTGGTGCACTCTGTCAGGTCTCGAACAGACAGATCAAAGTTGGGTTTGGACCAGAGTACTTCAGAAAACCCCTTCCTGCTGCGGCACCTGCATTAACTCTCTAAGTAACTGATGTTATGTCAGCAAAGGTGCAACCAACATCTATGGAAAAGTGCCTAACCAGCTAGAAATAATATTTTTCCACTTCTCCAAGCAATGTAGCTACAAAGACATCTCCCCATGCAACCTTGGCCTGCAATTTCACACTGTGATACCTTAAAAAATAACAACTACTGCTTCTTTACTGACAGTTACATATGTGTTACTATTCTGACATCTAAGCCTCAGGCCTTATGTCTGCAATGACAGAAGGCACAAAAACAAATATTGTTGGGAAAATGGGAATGGAGAATGAAATCAGTAAAGCTGATCTTAAAACCTAAAGCTAATAATAAAAAAAGACTTTTCAGGTCCTTCCTCACAGATGCCCTTCCTCTGCACATGGCTATATATTTATGGCAAGAGTTTCCATCTTTTCCACCTCCCTTGACATCATGTAGTGCAACAGACTGGCCATCAAGCAACAAACAGCAATAAAATTGCTTCAGTAGGATTAGGACAGAATGTAAAACCTGGAAAAGTTTATGCTTTTGGGTTTAGTTTTGTGTGGTTTTCTGAAGATGGAATGGGTCACCTAATTCTAGAGGTTCAACCCCCTCTGCTGAAGAAAGCTAACACTCAAATGGACTTGTTGTACAAACATGTCAGGAGAGGACAAAGTGAAGGGCATAAAAAAGTGGTTAAAGTCAGCAACAGGGACAGCCATGAAGCCTAACCACGCTGCAGCCCTGATCACAGACTAACTAAAATCTTCATGTTTCTCTTGTGGAAAAGGCAGCTGATGACACTTTTTCTACCCTTACTGAGATGCAAGAAGGTTAAGATGACTTGTGCAGAGTATTTAAGAGATTCTCACCTGGGACAGACAAGCATGCAGTGCCACAGACCCTAAGTGGCAGCAAAGTCACCTGTCTGGAGGTCACCACCTTAAAAAACACAACCTGGAGTTTTCATTGCTCTGGTGCCTCTGGGACAGACTCACTCTTATTTTACCTCCTAAATAAAACAATTTATGAAAGTACTTTTTTCCCCACTGTGAAGGAATGTCTCATATTTAAACTAAAATTTTGAAAGCACTGGCCATTAAAACCAGCATCTTTATTATGTTGCTAACCATCTGAATGCCAGATATTCATCCACCTGAGCCAAGGTCTCACCTTCACCACAGCATCACCAGCTTTTTGCAGGTGCTACAAGTTTTCACATCTGGCTGGACAGAATTGGGACCTTCATAAGGACAACTCAAAGACTCTCTTAGAAGTTTAATGCTTTATAAAGACATCTCAGAGGTAGTGAGAAGGCTTTCACCTCAACACATTTAACCCTGTGCTCGGTTGCAGGACAAAGTGGTTTCTTCTAAGGCAGAAAACACACACAAATACCAGGGAGCAAAGATGGCTCGTTCTAGTGCAGCTGTCTCCAACAGCACTGCTCACTTGCAAACATCTGGCAGCAGGGAATAATCATTCTTCAATTCAAGTGACCTAACACTGTTTGCACGCTATCAGTGCACACCAAGAGCACATGCTGTTTCTTAGGGAAGCTAGAAGGGCCCTGGCAAACAGTTGTCCTGGATTCAATTTAACCAAAGCTGTCAGAAGTTATTTAGCACCACGGCACCGCACAGAGAAGCTGTAACTGTAAATGTCTGTAAACAACTGGAATTAAAACAGAAAAGGAGCAGCAGAGGCCTTCAAGGAGCAGAAAAATGCAGCTGGAATTCCATCCAAGGGACAAGAACCTCACCTGAAGCACCTGGGCTCTGACAAGCCTGCCTGCATTGCTCTTCACTTGCAAGCCTGTTTATTTGCACTACATGGACTCCTCTCCCTTTCAGGACAGAAACCCGGTGTTCACACATACAGATGGAAATCAGCAGGAAGAATACAATGGCAGTCCACATCTTCAGGGTTGGCCTTACAGGGAAGATTCTCTTCCCAGAAGAAATTCTCTCTTATATCGACTTCAGATCCACTGCAATATACCTATTAAAAAAAAAAGAAAAGAAAAAAAAGAACAATTTATATCCCTATGAGCAGGAATGGAAAATAAAAACACAAAAGGCGGGCAAGTATCATTACACATCACAAAGAAGCAAGGGATCAGAGGCAGGAGGAGTAAAGACCAATCCCAACTTCCCAGAGAGGCTCTTTCTTTGGAAAAGATACTTTGCTCTCCTTCCCTCAGGTCCCAATGGAGAATGGCTTAAGTCAAAAGCCACGTGCACAAAGTCAATCTCAAAGCCCAGAAGTGTGTGGCAGCACAGATATGAAGTCTTTGGACTCCTTCTGGGACCCTTAATGCTGTTCCCAGGCTCAGCAGAAAGGTTTTCACCAGTTTGAGCACACTGATAATAAGAACTATAGTCCTGGCCCTGCCTTTACACCAAGTCAGTCAAAAACAAATAACCAAGGTTGATTTCTGCTTGTTACAAAAAGCTAAAAGAAACTTTGATTGAAAACAAGCAAAACTCACTATTTCAGGTCTTCCAAGACACCACAGACACAGCTATTACTGAAGAATAGTAACACTCACAGTAAGCCTTCAATAGAGAGTCTTTCCTTCATTATTAATGCACACATGTGACTCTGACCCAATGGAGGGGCTTTATCACTGAAGACACTGAAACAGCTCCCACTGACATCAGAGAAGATCAGTAGCTTCTATCTGGATTTACCCTCTTGGTTCTGAGCTTTCTAGAGCTTTGTAGGAGCTTCCAAACAGTTCAGTCTGAACCAGACCCATTGTAAGCCTCTTCCTCAGGTAATTTTTAAAGGCAATCCTTTTCCTCATCACTAAAGCAAGCTTTAGTCACCCATCCTGAAGTTATGAAGAGAAATGTGACAGCCTTCAAAGAGAGCTGAATTCAGCTTTGTGTGACATCCCTGAGATGGATGTGATGACTGCAAAGGCAGTTCACAACACAGAATGAGCAGCATGTGTGAATGGTATAAATACCACAGTGAAGAACATCTAACAGTCCTCAGTAATGTGCGTAAGACCCTGATTTAGCCAGCCAGGCAAGAAGTCTCAGTTTAACCAGGAGAACTCCAGTTTCAACCATGCTCATGAATTTAAGAATCTAAGAGCTATTTCTCCTCCAAAAGAGCCCCAAATAATGTTTGCTTGCTTTGACTCAGATTGCATTATTTTGATGCTTTGTACTATTAAACTTCTGTTTTCAATTTTTCCTTCTGCTCTATCCTAAAGCCCCAAACAGGGCGACAGAGCTTCAGCTTCCAAATCACCCTATCTGAAAAGGGGTGAAATATAAACAGCTACCCCAAGCTTTTCAGAGGACGCACAATATACAGAGCCACACTGGAGAAAGATCCTCACTGTCAAAGAGCCAAAGATGGGGACAAAACTTGATACTAAAATGCAGTGCCTCAAATTCAGTTTTCCTAGTCAACTTTCAAGTTCCCTGAGGAACTCAGTCTCCTTCCTGCCTATTTATTCTTGTAAAAAGAGTTATTTTACCTGTTGAAAATAGATGCAGCATTTTTAGATTTTCTGCTCTCCCAGAGAGATGGGAAGCCCAAAATAACTGTAGGGCCTTTGCACTGCTGACCTCAGCTCATGCAACCCCTCTGCAGCTTTCTCCCTGGAGCTAGTGTGCACAGCATCATACTCATTTTGTGTGAGCAAGTTTCTCAGCCTGCAGCCAGAAGTTCAGGCCTGTGCCATCTCACCTGGCAGCTGGAAATACTTCTAATTCTGACCTGACAAGAGAAGTCTTGGCAGGGAAAGGGAGCTCAGCAGCCCCATCCAGTCCTATGTACCAGCGACTGCAGGCGGTGTCCAGCCAGCACCAGCTCTGCCAGGGCCTCTCTCCCTTTTCACACTCTGCATGCACAGCACAGACTGACTCTGCTCCTTCCTTATCACTTCTTCCTCCACGTGCACCTTAGCAAAGTTGAAAGAATCAGGACAGGAGAGGAGATGACCTGTGCAATACCAGGACAGCCTTTGCAACACGCTACACCAGCACAGACTGCTCAGGAAAGCAGCCCCACATTCTCATCAGGGAATTGGCAATATTAATTTGGGTTGTTCAGCCAAGCCAATTTCCAATAGTTTTCCCACTGTTCCAAATTGCAAGGCACTTTTACAAGTTTCTCTCAGCCTTTATCACACTCTTACTGTCACTCTTCACATATGTTGTAGATTAACCACAGAAAGCTGCAGTTGATAAGGCTGGGAACAAGAGGAAAAGCAAGGGAAAATATTAAATACTCTGCCCACAAGACACAGCAAGGACTTGCTTTAAACCTCAAATCCTTCAACTTAAAATAAGTGAACTGGCTTCCCTCAAAGACACTACAGGCACTTCACTTCAGAGTCCTGTTTCCACCTGCACTCCCACCACATGGTGCCAAAGAAAGTGAACTTTTTGTAGAGTTCACAGGTCATACACAGAGATTCAAAAACTAGTACTTAACCCACAAAAGAAAAGGGGAAAAATATCATTAAAGTATTTCACAATTTAGGGAGTGCAGCTTATGTCCCTTTCAAGGTCCAGAGTTTATAAGAAGCATTATTTTACAGCCTAAGAAGTGACCCTGTGAATGAATTACCCACAGAATAATGTATGTATACACTGTTTTAAATAAACTAGTAAGGAATAACAGCAGTGAATACCAACACTAAACATGTATTACAGGAGGTTTTTACCTACCTTTAGAAATAATCTTGCAATTATACTAACTACTCTCAAAGAATAAAATACCCTCTTCCACTGCATTTTGAAACTGCAGATATAACAGCATTACAGCTATAAATGAACACTATCATTATTATTATTATAGTTAAAATCTCAGTGTTTTAGGACAAGTATTAATATTAATCTCAACCAACCCAAGAACCACATATATTTGCAGGATCAAATGACCACACCAGTACCTAGAAGCTGCTGCATTAACATGCAAGCCCTATACAGAGATGTTTTGTATCCCCAGCCACATTGATTCACCAGAAGTTTTCCCATCATGGCTGACTTTGGTTCCACTTGACTGCAACAACTGCAGAGGAAAACAAAACCCCAGAAAATGACTCTCACCTTTCCAAAGTACCTGGTAGCCTTTCTGGATTAGGCCAGCATTGGTTTAGGGGGACATGCCAAGCTCATGCAGATCTGTCCCCAGTTTCCCTCTCACTAAACATGGTCTCCTCAGGACCCAACTGGCAATACCTCCCCTAAGGCACTCAATACAAGATTACAAGCTTAAAACACTTTTCAGCATTCTTTAGCCAATGATAAAAATCCCTTTGCTGCAGAGTGAGCGTGTGAAGCAGACAGACACAATGCACTGACTGTATCAGACAAGCAAACAGCTCCTTTCCAAGACCAGTGAGAGGATAACCAGTTGCAGTCATACCTTAATGCAGTACAGATGAGGCTTGGGATGCTGTATTAAATATCAGAAACTCCAGCTAGAGGTGTTTTTTTAGCCTCTTCCACCATAGCCATCTGATTGATCCAGAAGAGGAGTTACAATTACTTGCAGATCCTTTTTCCCAACTCAACAACTGCCCTCTATTATCACA
Source organism: Notiomystis cincta (assembly GCA_013398075.1). NCBI lineage: Eukaryota > Metazoa > Chordata > Aves > Passeriformes > Notiomystidae > Notiomystis > Notiomystis cincta. Next base: position 130,165 of record VZRX01011224.1, read on the forward strand.
AGCAATAAGCTGTATATTTCTGACTTCCTGGCACACTTCCAGCCAGTCCCACATGGCTCCACTTGTACTCAGAGACCCCTCTGAGCTTCCACCCCCTACATTTACATCCCAGAACAGCACTAACTAAACCTTCTCCTCCAAACCATGTTGATCCCTGTCTGGACAACACAGAGGAAGAGATGAATGATACTGCTCCCATCAGAAGTGACTTTGAGAAATTGAGGCAAAATTCACTTCTCAAGCACTACCTTCTCCACCTATAGAACATCCCCACGGAAATTCAAAGCCAAAACAGAGAGCAACAAATAAAATGTGGGAAAAGACTGCACTCTGAAAAAAACAAAGTTCACTTTTGTTATCTGTGGCTGTAACTCAGCAGGGAACAAGCATGCTGGCAAACCAGAATAACTTTGAGTCAACAACTGAATGACTGATGACTTTGCAATGTACACACATATCCAGAGGGCACTGCCTGCTGGGTTTCAGAAGAGTTCCTCACTTCTTGCTGATTTTGCAGTGCTTAAGCCAAGGAATTTATACAAATAAAAAATTTCATTATTTCAAAGAACAATGATTGAGATGATGTTGCAAGAGCAGAGAGAAGCCCTTAGAATATAAACCCCTTGCCTCCAATGCTCTCTGCAGCCTCAGTTGTTCTGGTTAAGCAGCTGCAAGGTGCAGGCAGTGACTGCACCAGGGTGAAAAGAGAGATACAGAACTAGATCAAAAAAAAACATGAAAAGAAGGGATGTGGGTGTTAGAGATCACAGGTACAAAGTGTGCAAAGCAAATCATTTAGGGCAACACATGCTCCTTTGAGCTGTCACTGAAGAGCCAGTAGATATTGCCACAAAGTTTATACTCACAAGTGTGCATGGACAAGGTTGCAGTTGCAAAGAAATGTTTCCATCTTCAGTATAGAAACAAAGCAAGGAAAACAAGACTGGAATACCTTTTGCAGACAACAATGCTACTCTCCACCAAACTGAGAAGGCATAAGGCCTGTTTCCCACTTGCATTTGCTGCTGAACACTTGACATGTTGTCAGCTCTCTAAACAAGTGCAACATTTCTCTCTTTAGAAAAACAGAATTAAACCAGATTTTGCTAAGGCAAGACAAGCACATCTCATTTTGTAAATTCAGGCAAGAAATGAGGAGACCAGGAATCTGCACTGCAATCCTCAGATGAATTTTACTTCCCAAGCTTCTCTCCAAGACTGGTGATGCACCTGTAGATAGGTTTGGAGACAGAAGGGGCAACACCAAGGCACGTGAGGCTGACCCACTGTCAGCTGAGTATGACCAGATGAAGTTATATCATTCTCTGAACAGCAGATTTAGAGCCATTAAGTTCCTCTGGCTCCCCAAGAAAGTTATTGACAAGCTGCAAAGCTGTTTCCACGTGTGACATGCTATCAACAATGAAGAATGAACAGACTGTGAAGCAGAAAAGCATTACAGACTACAGAAGAGGAAATACATTATTAGGTCCCTGGTCTGGACACAGTTCCTTGATTCCCAAGATGTTTGCACAGTGTGAAGCATTCCCACCACCTAAGAAAACCAGGATACAACAGTCAAAGGCCCATTTGTTGCCCCAAAACGAGTCTCCATGTGCCCACCACTTCCACCATCAACAAAATGCTCCTTGCAGAAAAATGACTGAGGTGAAACCTTCACAATTCCATCCTTTGAGGAATTCTGAAGGAAAATGTGCCTAGAAATCATGAGACTTATCTCATGGATACACCAGCAAGGCTGGAATATTGACCAACCAGCTGGATCTGATAAACACCTGGGGCTGATATGAGGGCACCAGAGCAACAGCAGGATGCAAGTTCCACATGCTCTGAAATGCAATTCAGAGAAGAAACACTGCCAGCTCAGGTCCAGAAGTACATCACTTCTATTCCTTCTCCTACCATGAAGTTCTTCAGAGTGTAACACAGCTGGCCACGTGGCACAGAAGAGCTGGCACCTTGCTCCACATTAGCAGCACACTCCTCACTGCAGCAGGTGGAACAGGGCATGGCATGGTCACAGGTTTGGTCTGCTGCTGCTTTTCCTGATGTTTCTGCCAATACATGTCCCCATAAAAAGACTTCAAAAATTCCTGCTTCTCAGCCCACCCCACCAGCAATCAGTCTGGGGTGCACATGAAGTCAGAGGGGACACAGCCAGGCCAGCTATCCCAAGAGATATTCCATCCCATATGGCATTGTGCTCAGCATATAAAGCTGGGGTAAGAAGGAAGGAAGGAAGGGAAGGGTGTTTGGAGTGATGGCCTCTGTCTGCCCAAGTCACCATTACATGTGATGCAGCCCTGCTTTCCCAGGAATGGCTGAACACCTGCCTGGCCATGACAAGTGGTAAAGGAATTCCTCAGTTTGCTTTCTTTGAACACATGGCTTTTGTTTCTCCTGCCAAACTTTATCTCAACCCAAAAGTTTTCTCACTTTATCTCCCCCATTCCACCAGGTGGGATTGAGTGAGCAGCTCTGTGGGGCTGAGTTGCCAGCTTGAGTTAAATCACAACAGGCACATTTGGCTGCAGTGGGCTTTTATGGGTGCCTNCAGTGGGCTTTTATGGGTGCCTTTTTTTTTTTGGTTAGTCTTGTTTCATATATTACCAGCTTCACCCATCTCCCTGTTCCTTGGTTCTCCACTTGGTTCCTCTCTCAGGGCAGACAGCTTGTGCAGTTGAGGACAGTCCACATTGCTACTACTGAGGCTTCCTGGCCATCACATTTTGCCTCTGAAGAAATAAATGTTAAACCCTAAAACTCCCAAACCAACACCACCCATCCATCATCCTTTCTCACCCATATTAGTGCCATGTGCTGCAGTTCTGATGCTGAGACGTACTACTCAGCAAAACATTTTTCCTGTGAAAAATGATCAGACTGCTATTTGATTTATGAAAATGTGCCTTGTTTTGAAATATCTGAAACAATCTNATCAGACTTCTATTTGATTTATGAAAATGTGCCTTGTTTTGAAATATCTGAAACAATCTAGTTTTAATATACAGAAAAGCGAGCTGCCAAAGGCTAACTGCATAAAGCTGTGACTGAACAATAAATCTGTCAACAAAAATACCTTTAAGCAGTAAAAATATGTGCTATGGCTCAACTGCAACCTTCCCTAGTCTGGTCTGCACCCGAAGCAGATAGAAGTTTTCAGACATGTTGTTGTCTCATGGGAACTGGAGATCATATGCAGGGCATTTCACACCATGTGTTTCAAATTAGCCAGCTTTCAACAAGACCCTCAAAGGAACCATCCCAGTGGGCTCCCACATGAACTCTGCAGCC
>VZRX01011224.1:133551-201737 GCA_013398075.1 Notiomystis cincta
CTCTGGCTCCCCAAGAAAGTTATTGACAAGCTGCAAAGCTGTTTCCACGTGTGACATGCTATCAACAATGAAGAATGAACAGACTGTGAAGCAGAAAAGCATTACAGACTACAGAAGAGGAAATACATTATTAGGTCCCTGGTCTGGACACAGTTCCTTGATTCCCAAGATGTTTGCACAGTGTGAAGCATTCCCACCACCTAAGAAAACCAGGATACAACAGTCAAAGGCCCATTTGTTGCCCCAAAACGAGTCTCCATGTGCCCACCACTTCCACCATCAACAAAATGCTCCTTGCAGAAAAATGACTGAGGTGAAACCTTCACAATTCCATCCTTTGAGGAATTCTGAAGGAAAATGTGCCTAGAAATCATGAGACTTATCTCATGGATACACCAGCAAGGCTGGAATATTGACCAACCAGCTGGATCTGATAAACACCTGGGGCTGATATGAGGGCACCAGAGCAACAGCAGGATGCAAGTTCCACATGCTCTGAAATGCAATTCAGAGAAGAAACACTGCCAGCTCAGGTCCAGAAGTACATCACTTCTATTCCTTCTCCTACCATGAAGTTCTTCAGAGTGTAACACAGCTGGCCACGTGGCACAGAAGAGCTGGCACCTTGCTCCACATTAGCAGCACACTCCTCACTGCAGCAGGTGGAACAGGGCATGGCATGGTCACAGGTTTGGTCTGCTGCTGCTTTTCCTGATGTTTCTGCCAATACATGTCCCCATAAAAAGACTTCAAAAATTCCTGCTTCTCAGCCCACCCCACCAGCAATCAGTCTGGGGTGCACATGAAGTCAGAGGGGACACAGCCAGGCCAGCTGATCCCAAGAGATATTCCATCCCATATGGCATTGTGCTCAGCATATAAAGCTGGGGGAAGAAGGAAGGAAGGAAGGGAAGGGTGTTTGGAGTGATGGCCTCTGTCTGCCCAAGTCACCATTACATGTGATGCAGCCCTGCTTTCCCAGGAATGGCTGAACACCTGCCTGGCCATGACAAGTGGTAAAGGAATTCCTCAGTTTGCTTTCTTTGAACACATGGCTTTTGTTTCTCCTGCCAAACTTTATCTCAACCCAAAAGTTTTCTCACTTTATCTCCCCCATTCCACCAGGTGGGATTGAGTGAGCAGCTCTGTGGGGCTGAGTTGCCAGCTTGAGTTAAATCACAACAGGCACATTTGGCTGCAGTGGGCTTTTATGGGTGCCTTTTTTTTTTTTGGTTAGTCTTGTTTCATATATTACCAGCTTCACCCATCTCCCTGTTCCTTGGTTCTCCACTTGGTTCCTCTCTCAGGGCAGACAGCTTGTGCAGTTGAGGACAGTCCACATTGCTACTACTGAGGCTTCCTGGCCATCACATTTTGCCTCTGAAGAAATAAATGTTAAACCCTAAAACTCCCAAACCAACACCACCCATCCATCATCCTTTCTCACCCATATTAGTGCCATGTGCTGCAGTTCTGATGCTGAGAAGTACTACTCAGCAAAACATTTTTCCTGTGAAAAATGATCAGACTGCTATTTGATTTATGAAAATGTGCCTTGTTTTGAAATATCTGAAACAATCTAGTTTTAATATACAGAAAAGCGAGCTGCCAAAGGCTAACTGCATAAAGCTGTGACTGAACAATAAATCTGTCAACAAAAATACCTTTAAGCAGTAAAAATATGTGCTATGGCTCAACTGCAACCTTCCCTAGTCTGGTCTGCACCCGAAGCAGATAGAAGTTTTCAGACATGTTGTTGTCTCATGGGAACTGGAGATCATATGCAGGGCATTTCACACCATGTGTTTCAAATTAGCCAGCTTTCAACAAGACCCTCAAAGGAACCATCCCAGTGGGCTCCCACATGAACTCTGCAGCCCTTGAACTAACAGAGAGCAAAGTTCATCCAGAAGGGTAAAAGGCCAACTCCTGATTTTGGTTTCTCTAAGTGCCTGCAGAAGCAGGTAGTCTGCAGCACAGGTGCATTAGAAGCCAGAACCAGCATATTCCACATGCACAGGAATAAACTCTGCCTGAGGTGCCACTGAATTCAAAACTGACAAGTGTGGAGCTAACAGAGACTTAACGAGCAGTGACTTCAGCCTGAAAGTACAAAAAACCAAGTGTTACTTCTGAAGCAAGGGCCAGTGTGTTAAAATCTGGTCACCCACCCACCTCCTGCCCTGCAGAATTTTACCACAGTCAGCAAATTCCTGGCAATCCAGATCAATTCAAGTTTCACTGAAATGCTATCTTCCACTCCAGATATTTCTGAGAAATCATTACACTCCTCTATAGGTTCATGTAGCTGGAGTACTAATTTAGGCCCATGTAAACACAGGACATACCTCCATCCAGAACACAAGGTTCTGCAACTTTGCTCAGGAATTTAAGCCTGTGCATGGTTTTCAGGGGGGTTACACACAACAGAAATGGCACCTTGTGTTACAAAAGCATCAGGCAATACTGTGGGAGCTCAGAAGCTCAGGGAAAGTTCAGAGAGCCTGGAAACAGCCAAAACATGATCCCAGTGCAATGACTGAAAGACTGCTCAGCCCTAGAACAACTGGAAGAGAGGAAAACATTTTTGGTCATTTCTCCTTTCTTCAAGGAAGTAAGAGCTTTGTGCACATCCTGAAATATGGAAAATAAACAGAGATAAAAAAAAAAATCTGAATATATGTGCCTCCACCTCCCATTATCCTCACAAGCAAAACAACCTGAAGGCTCCTAAATTTTAGGAGGTTTCCTCTATTTCAGCAAATGATTTAGGTTAAAAAAACAAAGGTAGTTTCATATGGAAAATGTGCCAGGTGAGATGCAGCAAAGACACTCCAGCTTATCTCAATGCAGTACAACACTGGGGAGGTTTTCACCATACATCTGTTAGCACAAAGAAGAGATTCTTCCTAAAGTCTCCAAGCCAGGAACATATTTATAGCAATAGCAAATAAAGTTTGTTGGCAAATGCCTCTCTGCTTTGTGATTTTGACAGCTTGAAAGGTGTGGAAATCACAGGGCAGGGTGGGTGGGAAAGCTCAGCCAAATCTATTTTTTTCCAAACAAAGAAAGGATCCAATGCAGTAGCAGCTCTCCTCATCCTTGCTGGTCTTCCCTGTGGCAGGTTCCTCACAGCCAGTAACTCTTCAGGTCATGCACCAACCCTGAATTTAAACCTATCTGTTATGAGAACCAAGAGGAAAAACATCCTTCCTTCTCCTTACTCCCATAGATGTCCAAGGCTGCCAAGGCAGCATCTGCAGAACTTCCTCATCTAACTTGGGTCTCATCTCCTGCACAGCCACAGGGCAGCAGCTGTGCTCTCCTACCTTGTTCTAGGTTCCTTCCATTTCAGAGGAACTCATTACAGTTTTGAGTCTTGATACTCAAAAACTGATTAATATATCAAAGTAAAATAAGCTTGGTTTGAGCTCCTCAAAGTTCCTCCAGTACCACAGAGCCCCTCATTCAGAGAGCAGGGACTGCACAGGCAGCAGCAGGTTCTTCTGAACCTTTCTGAGCCTGATACAGGAGGTCTGTCTGTCTGCTGCTGATGGGGCTAACAAGAACTTCAGAACTATTCCAGGGGTCACCTGAATGGCATGGTGACAGAAAGTCAGCAGAGCAGCTCACCAAGAGAGATTACAACTGCCACAAACATCAGTTTAACTTGTACCAAAGACACAAAGTGAAAAGTGCTCTGTATTTGACTGGACAGATAGGGTCACAAATACAGATATTTTCAGAAGCCATCTCAGATGCCTCCGTGTTTACCTCAGTCTTCAATCTTTTGCTCAACAGTACAGCAACAAACATAAAAAAACAAAATAAACAAACATACAAAAAAATCTCAAAGTTGAAACATCTCTCTCAAACTGTAACACCTGAACTTGTAATAAAACCAAGAGGTTATTCTTACTCCTCCAGAAGCTGTGACCTAAAAGCAAAAGGAAGACTGAACCTATTAGAAACTTGTGGTTACTGATTTTGTGCCAAAGATGGTCTGATCCTGTAATGAAGGGAGCAGTGAACTAGAAAAGCCAAACTACCAACAAGGTACCCTGGTTCAAAAACGAGCTCACCATACACTAATTATCTAGGCCAAGAGTTTGCCTGGGAGAGGTTGTCCAAGCTTGGACAACACAAAGAAGGGAAAGAACAAGCATATGAAAACCACACTACAAGCAGTAACTCTTACTGCTTGCTTCTGACTGGTGTTCTGAAGACTTCAGCTCCAGTGTACTCCAGTACAAACCTGTCCAACACCATCAAATCAGCAGAACACCATTACAGGTCAGGAATCAACAGGTGGAACAGACTGTGACCAAATGAAATCAGATACAAAACAAAAGATGTGCCAAGAATTAAATCATTCACACTTGAATTAACATGCACTTGTGCCTATCAAACCACACCTTTTGTTTCAAATTGTTTGCTGCTAGAGACTCTGCAATGAGAAATGGCTATAAATGCAGAAGAGTGAGGACCCAGGCAGCCAGCACTTCTTCAGCTTCATCCTTTAAACAAAGTTGAAGATCCTCACAACTAGATACCAGGCTAACAAGTCCAACTTGAAGGCTGAAGAGTCCCATCACCTGGTTGTAGGGACCTCAAACCCATAAACCTGCCCCTGCCCTCCCAGCTGCTCTTGCTCCTGTTCAACTGTAATGAAGCAGAGGGGTTAAATCCCACCAGAAAACTGCCTCAGAACACAAGGTGAGGTGGCACCAATGCTGCTTTCCTCAAAATCTGTTTGTAGTAAACCAAGCACTGCCCTACAAGCAGCAGAGTCATCCCTACAGACCGACAGGAATCTCAGAGTGACAAAAGCATGTTTGGCATCACAGCTGTCAACTACTGAGAAGTGTGTTTGCTCCTCAAAATCATCCAGAAATCTGAGAGTTTCCAAAAGAGATCAGAGAAAACTCCAGAGAGATTTTTTAAGTGATGGCAATGGGTCAGAGGACCAGAAGTCTTCGCTTCAGGTTCCCTCTCTATTTTGGGCAGTTTAGAACCAGCATCTTGTCAGGAAGTGATGGAGAAGGGCACTTTGACTTCAATTGCCTGGAATTATATCATGAGGTAAATCTGCCCAAGAAGATAACAGAGCAGAAAAACTGCACTGCAGTAAGAATCATGTGTTGAGGATTTGGGGGTCAGTTTTGGGTTTATTTGCCTTTTTTTTTCTGACAGCCATCTGAAGAGGATCTTGCTTAACAAACCCTCTAGCACCTACAAGCCAAGAGAGAAAACTCTCTATATCTATGCAGATGCATATGAACATCTACAAAATCAAACAATCTCTAACCATTTAAACTGCATGCCCACCATTTCAATCTTTGCTTTTTAAAGCACTTCCCACCAACAGTAACATTCCTGGAGAAGAGAGAAAAATATTGAAATAAATTTGTCCACGTATTGTATTTACAACTTCTCTCCTCCATCCAGACATCTTTTATGCAGATGAATCTCTGTGTGAAATCCTGTGTTACAGCTCTATGTTCACTGGATGGCATTCACTGCATCTTGCTCAGAAGCAACTGTAATGTGAATGCCTGAGTCAGCTGTGCATCACAATTTTGAAACATGTATTTTAACTCCAGAAGGGACCTCTGCAGGTATTATCTTACTGATTTACTGCAAACAAATTTGTCCCAAGACATGCAATAAATTAAGAGCTTATTCAGTAGAGGGGCTTGTTTTCAGTCAGCTCCCAGGGGACAGGCTGCCTGCTCCATAGTTTGCATTACATCTGTTTCCACTTCCAGAGGGGTCAAAGACCAAGTACAGAACATACCACACAGAAAGAACTGCTTACTAATGTTTCCAAAACCTGCAGAAAAAAAGAGGCAACCAAAATCCCCCAACCCACCAGTATTTTCTGTTTATATTTTTAGACTCTTTCATTCAGATATTCTTCAAGAGGATGGATCATCAGCACTGGAAACCCACTTCTGCTACAGCTATTAATTCACTGAAGATATTTCATTGCATCAACAGATATCCAGCTTCTATGCATCACAAGATTTTCAAAGCCTAGAAATCCTTGCTCCCTTTGCAATGGACAGAAGAGCAAAAACCAGGAATCTACGAATACATGGGATTCAGTCAAAAGCTATTTGCTAAATAGCAAACAGGTACAACTTCCTGCTTTTGCCTACCAAGTCAGCTGGTAACAAAAGCCACCTGCATTAGAGCTCAGCCCAGGCCACGTGCTTCTCAAACTCAAACAAGAGTCCCTGAAGAACATTATCAGCTGTTTCCAAATCAGCATATCTGTCTTGGGCAGTAACTCCTCAAACACACAAAGCCCATGTTTATATGTTAAGTCTAACAGAACCTGTGGAACCTGCATAAAATTGAGTTGTGCAGCCCCCAGTAGGCTCATGGTACTGCATTCCCTTGCTGGCTTCACCACCCAAAAAGTGCCCACTGCAGTCAGGTATACCCCAGACACTCAGTGATGCATTTCAGTCACAGCATGTGCCTACTCCAGCTACCTCAGAGATGTTCATTACAGCCAGAACACATGGGTCCTGCCACTTCCACAATGCAAATATAAACTGCTGGCAATCCCTTAAAAAACATCATCATAGATGAAGAAATAATTTATGTCTCAACAGTGCATGCTTGCAGCCCAGAAAGCTGGGCTGCATCAAGAGCAGCATGGCCAGTAGGTCAGGGTAGGGAATTCTGCCTCTCCACTCTGCTCTGGTGAGACCCCACCTGGAGGGCTGTGGCCAGCACCTCTCCTGTGAAGACAGGCTGAGAGCTGGGGTTGTTCAGCCTGCAGAGACCTCATTGTGGTCTTTCAGTACTTAAAGGGGGCATACAAAAAAAAGAGGAAGATTGACATATTACAGGAGAAGACAGTGAGAGGACAAGGAGAGATTTAGATTAGATGCTAGGAATAAGTTCTTCACTGTGAGGGTGGTGAGGCACTGGCACAAGTTGCTCAGAGAAGTTGTAGATATTCCTTCCCTGAAAGTGTTCAAGGTCAGGTTGGAAGGAGCCCTGAGCAACCTGACCATCTCTGCCCATGGCAGAGGGGGCTGGAACTAGATGATATTTAAGGTCCCTTCCAGGCCTAACCCTTTTATGATGGGAATAAATACTCTTTGCTTGCACATAGAGAATTTCAAGATATCACTGGGCATTTCTCACCTGTCAGAATTCCCAGTCCTTAACCCCCTTAATAAGCCAATCTCTGTTTATCTTATGGAAAAAAAAAATCAGAAGGTTTTTTTTTCCCACCATGTTCTCTTTTTTTAATTAGATACAGGAGCTTAAATCTAGATGCTACTGCCAGCAAGACAACACACTGATGATGTAAAGTTTCATCAAAAGGATTGATGGTATAGAAGAGTTTTGCTGACACAAAAACACCAGCCCAACCTTTGTAATATGGGTCAGCCCATTGCACAACGGGGCATCAGTTCAAAAGAGCAGAGCAGAGGCAGGGTAGATCAACCCTCCCTTATCTCACAGGGTGGGAAAAGGGTGTCAAAAGACCGAGTCATTTGTGTATAGCTATAGGAGGAACTGGAAGTGAAAATGAAAATCAAATCTCTTGAAATCCAGCTTGGTACACAGCTACAAGACAGTCAGCTTTTCCTATGAAAGCACATGTGTACTAAGTGTGTCATTAGGAGCATCTCAGGAACATCCAGGAACAGCTGCTGTGGGATCTGTCTTTTCACATGGAGAAAGGGAAGAGGAGTGTTCACATAACATAAATCACACACAAATCAAATTCCTGTATCAATACTGATATTCAGGGCATGATGTACATTGAGAAATGTGAGAGTAAAGAGGTAACACAAATGCATGAAGCAGCCTCCTCTCCAGTTAATGGCTGCTTAATCTTAGACAGACCCCAAATATTTCCCTTCAACCAGGTCACATCCAGACTCCTTCTACCTTTATTTCCTGTTCTTCACTTTATTCCTGGTTGGTGAACAGAGATTAATTTTGCCCTCACCTATCTGCACATGCTTGTTTCCTGCTGACAGCTACAGAGTTTCTCTCTACTAATTGACTTGTTTTACAGCAGTTTCAAATCTATCCAGAGAGACCAAAAGCAAAAATAATGATTTTGAGTACAGCAACTTACCATGCAAACACTTGTAACTGTTTTCTTGCTGTCAGGAATTATTGCGCCTTTAGGGAAAGCAAAAGCCAATAAAAGCCTGGATACAGTAGGACTACAGCTGAAAGCATAGGAAAAAAATGTGTAAAATGTTATTGTATGCAACCAGAGAGACATTTCTGTGAGATTGTCAAAGCATTTTCACAAAGAGGTGGAAGAGCTGAAAGGTTTATCCTGCTTTTTATACAGAGAAGCCAAACAAAAAAAAAAGAGAAGAAGTCTCAGCAAAAGAACATGCTTAATCCTATTAAAATTAATGAGATTTCATCCTGGTCTCCACACACTAGTTGTAGTAGGAGTTTAACTTAAGTGGATTTAAAACCAGATTTAGTTAAAGTGCTGCAAAGTCTCCTCAAGCCAAATAAATATAAATCCAACACAAATATACATGTAAAATCCAACACAAATTTTATCAGCCACTCTCCTTCACCCCATCTTTTTTTTTTTTACAAATCTGAAACTGGGACACCAGGGCACATGAGAAATACATGCTGACATGTTTTGCTGGACTATTGCATAAGTAGTTCTCTGGGCCTGGCACCAAGTCAGAGTCAGGTGGAGCCAGGGAAGGCAATCCCAATGTCCTCCTGGACAGTCACTGTTAGCAGAAGCAGTGAAGGGGACTTGCTGAATGTCTCAATATGTTAATTAAAAGGCTCTTGTACACAGACCACCTCTCCTTCCCTCTCTGTGTACTTAGGGAATAACAGAGGTGGCTGTGGGGGCTTGGACACCCCGTAGCCACATCTGCAGAACACAATTTAGTTGTCCTTTAGGGGACACAGCCCAGCTGAGAGTCCCCAAGCAAAGGTGCCAGGAGCTGTGGTGATGTAGAGACATAATCCAGGTACACCTCTGCAAGCTACACTGCCAGCACAGGCCAAACTCCCTGCTGGAATGGGGGACCAGCTGGTTCCTCAAGCAGGTGCAGGATGTACAAATGGACTGTGGGTCCTGCCACCCTGGGGGACAGTCCAGCTGGCTGCAAATGAACAAGTACCCATATCCCTGGCTCCCTGCCCTCTGTTCCTTCACAGCACATTGTCCTGCAAGAAAAAACTAACTGAACAAACAAATGTTTGACAAGTTATCATGTGAAACAGGAGGAAAGGATGTGATGAAGAATCCAGAGCCACACGCTGTCATTGCAGAGACCTCACATCTACACAGGCTGTTTAAAGAGCAGCCTCCCCACCACAGCAATGCCACCACTGGGGACAGGGTTTCAGTCCCATCCTGTTTGACAGCACTGCACAGCACCACCCTGGTGCCAGTGCAGCAGCACATCCACCTCTCAGCACCCCAGGATCTGGGCCTTGAGGAGGCCGTGCCAGAACAGCAAAGAAAAATTAAGCCAGCAAAGGAAATAGAAGACTGTCAGACATTTTGGCACCTATGATGATGGACATTCAGGACTGCCCTGAGGAAATCTCATTCCAGTGAAATCACAGGAACAGCAAAGCAGAGCTCTCAGCTAAATGCAGGGTTTTCACCTACAGAACCAAAGCAATGAGCAAGCCAGACAGCAAACCAGCAAGCAGCCAAGTGCTACTCCACACACCAGCAGGGCAATCATGTGGCTCCATTGAGCATTAGAGCCCACTTCTGCTGTTCTTGCTACTTACTTTCATTGGGTAAGTTGTTCACAGGAACGTGCAGAAATGTCTGTGCAGCCATTCCTTCAAGAAGGGGGTTCCCATACCATGGCAGAGAGAAGCTGTCCTTTCCTGAATGAATTGCTGCACCACCAGCACCGTGGGCACCTCACCTGCACAGGGACTCTCTTGGATTGCCAGCAGTCAAAAGCTGGAGGAGCTGAGAACCCAAAATGCACAACCAGGTCCTGCCTGCACTAATTTTTAGCACTGTCACTGTCCCTGCAGTGCCAGGAGCATCCTTAGACCCCAGCAGCCAATTCTCAACTCCTTCACTAACTCCTCCCAGTCTAAGCTGCAGGAAGGGAACCAAAAATGACTGGAGGACTGAGCACATCAAATGCTTGCTACCATCAAGCCAGAGAGGGTTCAATCACAGTTTATTTCACAGGACTTCTTGGCTTTGCTATCAAAAGTCAACAGCCCTCTGGGAGCCCTTTCCACAGCCAGACAGGCTGGGTATCATGGATATGTGGGGTATGACAAGGATTACACCTGCAGAACAGGCTGGAAGCTGGGGAAGGGAACCAACCTTGCTGAGATAGAGCACAGAGTGTCAGATGGCATCCAGCAAGAGCACACACAGCAAGGATATTGCCCTCCCAGTCCTTTTAAGAGCAGGAGGAAAAGAAAGTCATAAAAATCATCTTGTCTGGCTGCTGGTTCAGCACAACCCATGGAGTTTCATCCAACAATTACTGTGTTGGACAGGGGTGGGAAGGGTATGTTGTGTACCTCACAAATGAACTTTGAGCCAGCTGTGTACAGAGGCAGAGACACCTCCTTCAGAAAGCATCCTGAGCCAACTGAATCAAGGACAAATGGCCAGCTGGTGTGGACTGTCACTGCTCTGCAAGGGAGTTGTAGCAATGCACAGCAGCTGAGGAACTACCTGCAATCCTGGTGAATTGACTGCTTTTTCCTCCAGCTTTCCCCTGCACAATCATCTCCATCCTTTAATGTCCCTGCAACTTTTTCCCTTGAAAATTTACCCAGTCACATTCGAGTCTGCTAGTACATTTCCTGTAACCCAGGATATGCATCCAAACATTTTAAATACATCACTAGGTCTCCAGCATTGAAGTTTTTCATCACCAAAGCCTGAAATTTTGCTTGCAAATTACTCCCATAGCCTTCAAAAAGCCTGTGCCAGGAGACTTCCCTTAGAAGGCAGAGGCTTCAGGTTGTATGGATGTGCCAATAAGAATTTCAGTAATAGATAACGAGATGCAAAGTCTGTTTTCTGGCAGATGGGTTTATAAATCCAGCAGGGAATTTGCAATTAAAACCAAAAAATAAAGATGTCCTCACCAACATGTTAAGAGGCATGTAGCCTGGAATTTCTCCCAAAAAAGTACTAAAACAATACATGTATTATGTATACCTAAAAGCCAAAACGAAGCAGCAAACAGACATAGCACATGCACAAATCTTCTACAGACATGAAAGCTAATAAAAATTGATGGATTCCCTCTAAACTATCCACTGCCACATAATGGACTGCATTAACATACACAGTAGTAGTTGATTATGGTAGATTAGAATAATACAAAAACACATGCACTTTTGAGACAGAAACACTGCATCAACCTGCATCCTACAGCCAAGTTTTCAAAGCTACTGTTCAGTCACAAACCCTCTGATGACTAAAGGGCACCAAATGTTCACTATCAGCAAGTTTTCATTGCTCATCAAAACTGCATTGCCATCTATCTTAAGGTGGGGAGGATTTCTTGGGTTTGTCCCTACAGTAAGCAGTCAGATAACTCACTTTATCAGGAAACAGCAGTGGTGTTGCATGACCAAGTCTGGCAGGGATTCAGTCAGCTAACATGTAGGACATCAAGGCACACTACTTGACACGATCCTGTGACAAGAGTTTTCTTTGCCAATCCTAGAAAACAAAGTTTAGGAGACAGAGGGGAAAGTTAAAAGGATTTGCTGAATCCACCAGAAGAAGATTCCCCCACAGAATGCCGTATGTGAGAGCTGGGTCAAAGAACAGTGTTTATTCTTCCTGCCATTTCCTGGACTCCAGCTGACACCTTGCTAACATCACCCAGGGTACAGCTAAGCCTTCTGAAAACGTTTACTTAAGGCAGGATAAACTGAAAAATATTTCAGTGCGACAGCACAGGATGCCACTTACCAGCGTAACCTCAATTGCACAGACTCAAACATTATTTATTCGGACACACGATATATTTACGTATCAGTGATGCCGTGCCTAGGGGTGGCGACTCCTACAGACACCGATCTTTGAGGAGCTCCATAGGGCCTAAAAATGTTACACTCCGGCTCTGAGTTACTTGCTGAGTCAATCACTTCTTCCCCGCAATGAAAGCCAGAGTCTCCGCGCTCCCGCCTCCCCACTAACAAAACCATCTCCAGCGAGCGTTCACACTCTGCAGGGGAGCGGAGCCACCGCTCCCGCCGCCGCGGCGGGGGAGGGATGCAACTTACTGCAAAATTCATTCGCAACTCGTGCCACAAAGGTACTCGCAACTTATGTGGCAGTTCACGGAACGGCTGCCGAGCCGCCGCTCTCCCCTCGCGGGCCGCGCCTTCTCNGAAGGCCCCGGGAAGGCCCCGGGAAGGCGCCGGGGGCAGAGGGCGGGCGCTGCCGCGGAAGTGACGGGGAGCGCGGCCCGCGGAGAGCCCGGGCGGGCGGTGTGTGTGCGTTACCAGCGGTCTGTGATCGGTGGGGTGTCTTCGGAGTCCTGTGTAGGGCAGCAGCGAGAAGCTGTGCTCGCACGAGGCTGTTTTCCTCCTCCTCCTGCGTGTTCCGCGCCGTGAACTCCGGCGTCAGCGGCTGCGGGTCTGGCAGAGCGGCAGGAGCGGCTTTGGCCGAGCCCGTTGGTGCCAGCCCGTTCTGCGCGATTCCAGCGCCGTGCTGTGAGTGGCAGCCGGGGCTAGCGGGACGTGTCCCTGGGTGAGCGCTGAAGCCCTTCCCACCCAAACCATTCCGTGCTCCTTTATCACCGCCCAGCAGGAAAAAGAAATGGATAAGTGTGCTGGCTAACAGCGTCTTGCTATCCCGGAGTATGAAAAACACATTCTGCCATAATCCAGACGAAACCGTTCTTGTATAACCCCTACACTGCAAGTCTCTGCTTTACGGGACATGCCAGGCCACTGCCCGCAGCATTGCTTAGAGAATGCTGCTGAAAGAAATACTAAATCAAAGACCAGAAGTCAGCTCTTCGACGATTGTTTTGCTGTTTTTAGTGTTGCTGTCTACGGCAAAAGTTTGCACATCAGCCTCCCCCAGCTGTTTGGGGCAAACCCTAGCACCAACAGAGCTTTGAATCTCTTACATAGCACATACTGCTCAGGTGTGTACAGACACAGACGTGATATAAATGTCTGAGCTGCACTCTGAAGCTTGGAGCTGGCTCCATGCACTGGCATCAGGTGCAGGGCTTCCAAGAAACCCTGTGTGCCCATTTGTGAGCAAGCACAGTGTCTCCTGAATTCAGCTCCTTTGGTTATCTCCAGAGTGCCCAAAGAAGAGAGGCACTGGACACTGGAAGAAGTTCTTTACTGTGAGAGTGGTGAGTCACAGGACCAGTTCTCCCAGAGAAGCTGTGGATGCCCCATTCCTGGAAATGTTCAAGGCCAGGCTGGATGGAGCCCTGAGCAACCTGGTCTAGTGAAAGCTGTCCCTGTCTGGCAGGGGGGCTGGAACTGGATAATCTTTAGGATCTCTTCCAACTGAAACCATTCTGTGATGCTATGAAGAAAGAATCATCAAAAAAAAAAAAAGGTGCAGAAACCAGCCTTGTGCACACAGAGACACAGTCCAGACTGTGAGATGCTTCACATAGTAACTGTACCATTAAACAAGTAAGGAAGGAATCCTTGTGCCTTCAAATCATGTATAGATTTGTCTGCTACTGCTAATCTGGCCATAGATGAAAGTGATGCCAAAATCATTCACACATACCAATGTAATTTTAGAACACAAAAATTTGCTTTTCAAAATGAGCAGCGAGGAGGAGGAGGCGGAGGCGGAGGAGCTGAAACCCTGGTCCATCAGTTAATTAAAAATAGACAAAATGCAAAGCTGGCCAGCATTCTACATTAAGTACTCCATTTAAAGCATGTCTGTCTGTATACATTGTATACATATATCGTTCCATCATTCATGTAAGATACCAGAATTTCCTGAAATATTTCCTCCTTTCCTTTCCAGAGGAGAAGGAAGGGAGGAGGAAGCTCTGCAATGTAAGAGAATTAGAAGAGACAGTTGAAGGGGGGAGGGGGACAGACTGCTGTAGAACAGATTATCTGGCAGGACCAAGCACAATGATGGAGGAAATATTATGAAGCTGTTGAGCAAAGCACAAGGGCATGTGGCCCTCAGGGTTGGTGTAGTGGAAAACAAGCACATTTCTGGGAAAAACAGTCTCAGGAGAAAAAACCCCCGCCTATAGAGAAGTCCAGATGTGCAATGGGAAAGCACAGGCACTGACAAAAAGCTGTGATCGTGCAGTCAGAGAGAATGGGATGCCATGAATATGCCTGTGGAGAAAGTCAGTTGGGCTGTTTGTTTGAGACACCCAGAGGACATTCTTGAAGTGTTTAGAGATCTTTGCAACTTTACATGTCTCGTGTGAAAAGCCAGGGTGCTAAGACATGCTTGCAATAGCAGGTTTTCATAGAATATAAATGAGCTTTCAGTTGGTTTGCATTTATTCCAGATTGTCAGGAGAGTAGGGATTATGGGATATAACAAAATGCTATCAAAGGGGTTTGGGCTGGAGGTGCAGGAAAGGAGATTTTAGGATATTAAACACAAATGGCTTCAGTATAGTCAAGCTATGTCCCAGACATTAACCCATTCAGGGGCTTTGCACTGGCTGAGCTGGAGACCAAAAGGCAGATCTGTGTTTAAGAAATAACACATTTCTGGTTTAAGAACAGATGGTGATTTGAATGGGGAATATTTGCTCTTCTTCTATTCAAATAAGCGTAGCCAGTTAATGCAAATCAGAGAATAGTCATCCATCTCCTGTTATGTCTTCAGAAAATGTGGAACTACATTAAAACATATAAATGGTTGAAACTCCCTGCCCTGCATTGTAATGGCCCAATTTGTCCAGTGCCAAGAGAGGTTCCCAGCCTGCTTGGGAAAGCTGTCCCCCCAGGGAAGCATCATCTTTCCAGCTCTGTGTGTGGTACATGCAAGCTGCTATAACAGAGTTTTAATTTGGTGTAGGCCAGATTCTCCTCTGGTGTAAACTCCAGTCTTAATTAAGCCAAGAACCTATTTAGCCTGCTATTATTTTTCCTGATAACCATCTTCTCATGGAGGACATGCCTGTGCCAACTCTCAGGCTGCGATTAGGGAAGAATCTGGCTAGAACTGTTGACAATATGTTTGCACAGTACTAAATACTATTTAATATGATCTACAAATATTTACACTTGGAGGAAGAGATTTGCTCTTTGCATAGTTTGCATGCTGGCATCTGCTTGACTGAATAAATTACTAATGAAAATCACATTGTGAAAAAAAAATTCCATGCTGATTCTTTGGAGCTTTTATTTTTAAAGACAGTGGTGTGATAAGGAAATACATTCCTTGGGAATTACATTCTCTGCAAAAGATTAGTGTTGGAATAGGCACTATTGCTCTGTGCAACTGAGGCAGCACAGACTGCAGGAGTGCTGGTTTTCCTAGGCTGACAGAAGAGACATTTTAGCTGGGGAAAGAAAGTCTTTATTCTCCAATAGCCAAGTGTGCCATGGTCTTGCTTTGGTGTGACAATCTTGAAGGGACTTGGATTTCCTTCTGATCCTGCATCTTTCCCAGCCCTGAATTCAGTCCCACCAAATCATGAGTCTGGCCAGCTCTTGTAATATTTGAGTCTTTTCAGAGCATTCCAGCTTCCTCAAGCAAGATACTGCATACAAATCTTGCCTATCATTTTGAATCGGCTTTGGTGTATGTGAGAAAACATATGGAAATGTGAAACAAGTGCCCTTGAAAGTGAAAATGTGGATAAACTTATCTAAATTTCACTGAGATTAACTCCTCATATTTGAGCAGAGGGGTTCCCATCCACTGATAGCAGTCACTTAAAAGTCAAATTTAATAATTAAATCCCAAATGGTCTTTTTAGACTTATTTTAAAGCCAGGATTCTCATGTAATTTAATTTTAACAATACACACCAAATTAAAGAATTGGTCACAAGGAGAGACCATCAAATTGACTGGATTTTTAATTACTGTAAAGCACTAAATGCATGCAAACAGGTACAAATTATCTTCTCTGTACCTCTGCAGAACACTACAGCCACAGATATAACATTACTTGGGACCCATCAGGATGCTCCTGTTTATGTTCAAACTCCTAGAGCTGTGCCACTGGCATAGTGTTGCTGCAGCTTTGCCATGAAAAATGCATATCACACTCTGACAGAAATCCTTCCTCTTGGAGGCCATGGGATTCTCTGGAGCACAAGTTAAATATACATTACCTCCTTTACTTAGCTATCTTTCTATCTCTTCCACCTTTTAACTGAGTCTGGCTGCAGATGGAGAGAACCTAGGGCAAAGGAGAGCCACAAACTGTGCAAGAGGTAGGGCTGAAAGGGGTATCAGAAAACTGTTAAAATTGTTTTGGAGTCATGGTACAAGGCAGAAAGCAGCTCTTGAGAAGTTTTTAACCACAGCCTCACCATTTTGCCCTGCCAACACATTGCAGCCAGGAAAATCTCTTAGCCAGGCACCAATGCATGCTTCATCCATGGAAGATGTGAAGTCTGGATGGGAGTGCTGTTGTAGCTCACCCCTGGGCTGCAGCTGGCAGCTGTGCTCTGTTTATGTGGCCTGGTGCACACTTCAGCAGGCTGTGCTGCCATCCTATACCTATACATCCTCTATATACCTGTACATCCTGGAGGGTTGCATAATAAACCTGATCTGGAGCTTGCCAGATGAATTCACTCCAATTCCCAAGAGTCCAAATCCAAGCTTGTTGGCTGTCCTAGCCTTTGGATTTCTCGTGACACAGAGACTGCAACATCACCACAAGGGGGAGGATGTGCTGTTTTCTGCTTCTGGTTCGTAATGTTCGTGTTGAGAGAGATGCAGGACTTGTCCTAGGCTTATTGCACAGACACCCACAAGAGCTGGTTCTCACATTCAAAACACCATTCTGAAAGAGAGCAGACAGGCTTTGCTTCACTAATGGGGGTGGCAAACACTTCCAGTAAGTTAATTGATGAATTTTCCTGAGGAAAAGTGAAACGTGCTGTTGCTGACCAGTATAACCTGCCTTGTCCAAATAAAGATTTTATACACCCCCCTCCTGGCACAGGTGTGACTGTACAGGCAAGTGGAAGGGCTGGGAGGACAGATCAGGATGGCCACTCCAGGGATATAGCTAAATTCTCATGAGAGCTGCTGTTGACCTGATTTCTGCTCTGCTCTGTTTAGCTCATCCATAAGGATTTCTGACTCATGCTAGAATGCACTGGCTGCTTCCTTTTTTTGCAAAACAGCCCAAGCTGCTGCAAAGAATGTATTTGGAAACAAGAGGTAACCCCTTCAGAAAGTAACACTGGAAAAGCAGCATAAGCAAGAATCCATACAGTGGGGAAAGTGGGTGTTTGGGTGGGGTGGCAGAGAACAGGGAGCTGCCATTCTGAAAAGAAAAAAAAAAAGAAAGAATGACAGTTACCAAATCCCATCTTGGCCTAGAGCTATCCCAGGAGGATTTTTAACTTGAAGGATTAGGAGTGCATAAAAATAATAACCTGGAAACTTGAGCCTATATCCTTTATGCTGAAAGCAGGGGTTTTCTTGCTCATGAATAATAAGGAGTCAAGCTCAAATGCTACTTTCCCAATCAAATAGATGGCAGACTTCACCACACCTGATTTTGAGTGCAACGTATTCAAGTCAAACACAGGACTTCCTGCTTCAGTCCTCCTCCTCCCTTCCTCCTCACACCACAAACTAGGATCTTGATCTGATGCCAAGAACATCTGAAGATTATGTACAGGTGAAGCCAGAACTGCCTGAATGCTCTGCAAATACTGCTGTTGGTGGGTTTTTTGCTTTATTTTCAGCCTCTGTGTGTGCAAGCAATGGATTTGCCAATGAATTTTCCATCATTTTCTCTCTACTCACCACCTTAACAGCAGCCTCCATTGAGCCACCAGCCCTCTGGCCTTAGGCACAGAACAAAGAGGCTGTAGCTATTTGCACAACTCAGAGAAACAAGGATCATTAAAGCAAGGCCTCACAGTGTTGCTGTCAGCCTTGTGTCTCATGGCATTTCTGCAAGACACCATTCTGACCACCACCTTTCCACTCCAGGGTTTATAGCTGCGATATTAAAACAGGAGGTGATCAGGAGCCTGCACAAATGAACTCAGTGTGGAGCACATGTGGTTTTGGTTGGTTGTGCTACAAAAGAAAAAAAGGTGGTTATTTTAAGATAAAGCCTTTTGACTGGATTCAGACAAATTCTGAGGCATCCTTGCATAGAAATAGGCATTGTATTATTACCAAGCCATCACAGTCTGTACCTGTAGATTTTGCTAAAAAAAGAAAAATCAGCCCAAACAAACCACACAACAGTCTAAATAGTAGAAACTCTGGTATAAGAACAGGGTGGCTGCTGTAATGACACAGCACACACATGCACACCCATATCTTTTTAAACATGCCTCCATGTAGTGTCCACAGGGGTGGGAGGACAGCAATTGATGGTGCTGGTCTCCTCCTGAGGTCAGGTACAGACAGGACAAGAGAGGGCAGTTAACCATTAGTGTAGTTTCCTATCCTTAGTTTCCTCAATAATCACCTCTTTAGTGAGCTGAGAGCTGACCACTAATGGTGCCATGTGAGGGTTTCCTCCCCAGCCTGCCCAGGACTTCCAAACAGCCTCAAAGAAGGAGTGGGGCAGTGGAAGAAGATAGCAGAGATAGCCTGAACACCAGTGGGGAATTGGACTCAAAGCCTGGAAAGCAGGCTAGGCAAGGAGGTGCATACACACATCTGAGGGTGGCTTCAGGACTGATTCCCCTTTCCAGAGCCTGTGAGGAAGCAGAGAAAGGTTAAAGCATCTTCTGCTCACTGCTTTTTCTGCTTGATTAACCTATTGCCATCCTGTCAGCCAAAATGAATGTCTGTGATATAAGCCCACCCTCATGCCTCTTTGGTGACAGACCATCTCCTCCTGCTGCACCAGATCTGCACATCTCACCAGAGCAGCTGCTGATAAGTACTTGGAGGCTGTCCAAGGGGGCAGTGAAATGTGAGAGTGGGCTGGCAGGGGAGCCTTGCTCAGTGCCCCACCAACTGCTGCACATTTCTGAGGCCAGATGGGATGTTCTGTGCCTGTCCCATGACCACTCTGCATCACAGTTCTGAAACAATCTGAGTTTTAGATTGCAACCTGTGCTGCTTGCAAGGTTCCCCAGGCTGCTGGAGACACTGACAATGAGCCTCCATTGATACCTACACTCCCAAAGAGCACTTCACACAAACAGTGCAAAGAAGAGACCATCACCAGCTACTGCTTCTGTTACCTTTCCTTCAGCTCAGTGTGTCCTTCTGCCCTTTTGCTCCCTAAGTGATGCCTTGAGAACTAGCAAAGTTTCAAAGGACTTCCAAGTGATTAATCTTACAGCTGCAGTACAGTCTCTGGTCAGAGCAGTGTCTCTTCTGCCTCTCTCAAACTGACAGAAGGTGTGCACTGCCTCCATCCTTACAGCTAGGTCGTTTAACTCTGAAACCTAGTCATAGTCACTTCAAAATGTCAGTTGTTTAGAGGTAGCACCCAGCTGGTCAAATCTGAAAAAACACTACTGTTTTCTTACCCTGAAACCACACACCTAGGTAATGGTAGAAAAAATAGAAGTGTTTCCAAAAAATATACACACTAAAGTACATCCATGTCCCTAAATCATCAGTGGACAGATATATGTCTTCTTTGGCTTCACATATTTTACTTTCATAGAGATGACACACATGATGTGAATGCAGAATGTGGTGCTGCCTAACAGAGCAAACTACAAGACCATATTAATGGGGCAAAATATCTGTTGCCCTTTATAAGCATAAGAGTTGCTTCTAAATGGTACTAAAATGTGTGTTCTTATGCTAAAAACACTCACATTCTCTATAGCAGAGAGTCTATCTGTCAGCATTCATGTTCAGGTCTTCAGAGGATCACCTTGAAAACAGAAACCAACCACTTGGCAAACACTGACTCATGCCAGCCTTTGGAGATCTGCTTGCCCACAGGGCAGATAATTGCCTCTGTCTTGAGTATATGCAGAAACCCAGCCATCAGAGATCTCTCCCTGGTCATCTCTTTTTCATGTGGCCATCCTGTCTCTGAGGTCTCTCTGTTCATAACCAAGTCTGAAGTGCCCTTGCAAAGGCTGATCCTATTGGCTCCTTGGACAGGAATGTAGAGCTAAGTCCCTCCAGATGGAACAGCATGGAAGGAGAGGTGTATGGTGGTAAATGTAGATCTGTGGTCTCCAACCTTTTTGATCTTGCATACCACTATCAGTAAAAAAGTTTTAAATAGTCTTGTGCATCCCATGGGGTGCATGAACCCCACTTTGGAGACACTGATCTATTCAACAGCTAAACTTTCCTGCTTGTTGCTCTGGGCCAACCCCTTTTGTAATCTCTATTTCCCAAATCAGAAGTGTGGAAACTCCTTTGGTTCAGGCTTGCTCTCCAGCAATGCAAATTGGCTCAAAGGGTACTTGCTAGATGAGAGAGGGAAACCACTACAAGGAGAAGTTGTTCTATTATGGAAGGGGAGGGGAGAAGAGAGTTTAAGCAGGAAGTCTTGAATGGCTCCCTGAGAAATAGTCTTACACCAAATTCCACCAGATCTCATTGCAATTGTGATACTCAGACTAAATTCAGTGTTTTGTAAGAAGAAAGAGGAGAGAGAGAGAAGAAAAGGATGCAAATAATAGAAATAATCACACTGTACCATCTGACAGCTGTGCCTAAGGGCAGCACATTACTTTCAGGTGGTTTAACTCTGCACAACTCCTTACAGGCTCCAGAGGACTATCTACCACCATCAGTCATGTGGCATAAACTGGATTACTAGGCCATAGGTCCATTCAGTCTGAGTACTTTTTAGTCGAAGGACAAACACCAAGAAGTCAGAGTTTCATCCCAAGCTGACAAGAGGTGGTGCAGAGGAGAGAAAAGTACAGGCTGCATCTTGGATAGGGACATGGTGAATGTGATGAAACACAAGCTGAATACAGGTATATGGTGCCTTGCAAAAGACAGCAAAACCAGCCACTGCAACTTTGGGGTGAGTCAATAGGAGCTCTCTGTTGGTGCAGGGGGAAAACCTCTGTTTTGTTGGGTACTAAGAATTAGTTTTGGGCTGGCAGAAGCCATGTAATTGATCACTCTTGAGGGAAGGGGAGACACAACACAAAGCTGACAATTCAAACAAAGCTTCTTTTCTTGCCTTTTACTCTCATGAATTTTCCTCACTTGGAGAGGAAAAGATTAGAGCTAAGTTGAATATCTCCCTGTTTCCCTAGCTCCTCTCTCTGCAGATAATAACCCAGTTCAGCAGCTGTTAGGTCCTTCGGGACAGAAACCTTAGCCAGACATTTCATGCCAAGAGGAAAAGAACAGCAGGTGAGGAGAGAGCAGGTGGCTTGGGAGCTCATATCAAAATCTGTGTACCCTGGAGAGCTGTTTATAGGAGGAGCACAGGAAAAGGAACCTGGGAATTATTCAGGGCTGGCAACTTGCAATCAATGTAAAGTCATGAGTCATATCTCTGTGTTAGGCACCTCCTTGGTAGTTTACAAGTATCCCATCAAAAGTGAGAAAGAGAGGACTCAACATCCCTGATATTGCAGAAGCATAGAAAAAAAAGTGTAATCACATCAGAAAATAAAAACCCTTAAGCAAACAAATATACTTGCAGGGTTTTTTGTCTATCAGTATGAAGCAATATGGCCACATCCCACTCCTCTGCTCATTTGGTCCTAAGAAAGAATCCAACTAGAGGAAGTTTCTTCACTCCAGGGAAAATGTTCACAGTTGTTGGTGTAGAAAACAATGCAAACAAACCCCTGACACTGCAGGAGGTCGTTAGTTCCCCTTTATCTGAGGCTGGCAGCATGCTGTTTGAATTAATAAGGTCCTGGGTGCAGTCCTTCTAAACCCTCAGTGGTTGCACAACTCATTGAGCAACAGCATAACAGAGTGAAAAAATCTGCCACTGCTGGCCCCGAGCTGAGTGAGTGAGGGCTGTGGCCCCCCACTCCTCCATGGCTGCACACAGACACTGTTTTTCCCTACATCACCAAAGACACATCAAACCTTCAGCAGTCCAAGCAAGTTAGGCAATACTTTGGGCAGTTCACACAGTTACCCAAAAGGCTAGAAAAAACTTCCTAAGTTTTTAGCAGATCACAAATCACTTTTAGTAGTTTCTAACTTACCAACAGTAACATATTGTCTCTGGTTTAATAGGTTAGAGAGCAGAAGGGGAAGTGAAAACTGGAGTTCCTGCAAAAGAGGGCCAGCACCCTTGAAAGAAATAACTACAGTTCAGGGATCATATTCATGGATTGCAACCACAGCTTGCAGCCTTCCCTTTGAAAGGGCTAGAGCCTCTAAAAGAGCCAGGGAAGACACATGCCTTCAGAATGATCACCTGATGGTGTCTCTGCAAAAACAGGATTATTCAACATCCTTCCTGACTTCTGCTAGCATGGGGTTGACCGCTTGCTAGGTGCCAGGAGACATTTCTCAGCACAAGAGAATTTGTTAATGAGTAAAGTTGTTAATTTGCCATATTTTTTGCAGATGTGCTTTCACATTGGTTTCATTTTGCCAAGGGTTTGAGTTGTTGAGCTGCTTTTTTCCTTTTGGCTCATGTGAAGTTTCATTTAAGCTGGTTGTCACTGCATAGAGTGAGGGTACTTGTCTGGGTGTGGAGGTGCATGTATGCCATCAGAATCTGTCCCCCTGGACATTCTGCTCATGTTGTCTCTCACGTATTTCCACTTTGCCTGCATGCATTGCTGCAGGCCACATACCCAGTACTGAAAACCACATACACAGCCCATGATTCCCAGCCCAGGAGGTGGGCTGCAATCTTGAAGCTGGTGGTAGAGTGCAGAGTCAAAAAGGATTATGAATAATGAGCTCCCAGCATGGTTCTGAGGAGCTGAGAGCTACAGCACTGTCTGTACAAGCACATCAGGAGGGTGTTGAGTGGTGGCTGGTTGGACCAGCTCCTGCCAGTAAGATGCAGGAAGACAGAGCAGATTTCCATTGGCAGTGGTTCAAGGGTTTGTTCAGGACAGGAGGGCATAGGAGAATCCTAGTGTAGACCTGTGTGTGAGAAGATGGGCTGATTTTCCAAAGGGGACAGAGCACTGCCATTTTATCCACACTGAGAACCTGTATTACTGCAGCACTGCCTCTACCAGCACTGAAACACACCTGAGCAATGTGAATGGAAAACAGGGGAGTGAGCTAATCAGGGCACCATTTCATTCCACAGGATGTCATGCATCTTATATAAACTACCATAGCAAGAGCATTTAGACCATGTCTGCTAATCCCAGGCCTCTCCATGCATGTTGTGCCACTCTGGTAAAGCAGCCACAGAAGCACAGAAGAGGTTTCCCATTCTAATCACTTCTTTTTAATCCTCAAGTACATATTTGTGGCTCTAGCTCCCCCTTGAAGTGAAGTTTAAAGTTGTACTGCCCAGAGTGGCTGGGGCCCGTGGGACAGAGTGCCTGTGTTCTCTGTAGCTGAGTTCTGAGGAGCTGAGACTGTAAGGAGCCAGGAGCTGACCAGTACTTCTGCTGAGGAAGAGGAGACACAAAGCCTATAATCTGTCACAAGGCAGAAGGAAGCCATACAAGATGCCTGTTGCTCCAGGAGCCACCAGAACCAGCCTTCCTACCTAGCTTTTCATATGTCTCATCACAGCACCGTCAGGATAAATGCACACCTCAGGAGAAAACCATTTGTTGCTTTATTGAACTGCCTCTAGGGATTGATGCTGCTTTTGCCTTCTCACACATCTCTGCATTATTAATCAAGATCACTCTCATCAGAGCAGTCAGGAGCCTTTAGGAGGAGAAATGCAGGAGAGGAACCTTTGGAAATTAACTAAGATGCTTTGGACCTGAGTTATCTGCAGCATTGTCAACTCTGGCTATTTTGCAGTCATGAAATAGGGCTTTCAGATGGTGTATTTCCAGTTTCATAATAGTGATTTAGATACCTGAGCTTTCACCCTCTAGCAATAAGGCAGATTTATAATTCTTAGGATCAGAGAAAAAAGCCTAAGAACAAGCATACCTTGCAGCCTACAGTAACCAGCAGAGTACTGTGTTTTTAGGAAAAAAAAAACTCGTAGTATTTCAAGATGTTTGACATTGAATTAGCACATATTATGTTTATGGTCACTCTCTCCATCCTCCAGCTTTATTCTCCCTTGAGGAATCTGAACCTTAAAGCCACTTCCTGAATCTCCAGCCAGATTCTCACTGGGCAAGTAGAACACCTCCTCCCAACCTATTTGTTCCACTACCACTGCCAAAGGCCACCAGCCCTTCTTCACCACCACTGAGTGACAGCTGAGCTCAGCCTTTATTGCTCTATCTGTATCCAACAACTTTCAATGGTCAAGCAGAGCAGAGTGAATTGATATGTAATTAACCCCCTCTTGGTCATCCACAACTTATATTAGAAAATATTGGCACTCCTTGGCAATTCCTGGGCTCACAGCGACATAGCAAGGCTAAAAGCCCCAAATCCAACAGGGATTTACAAATTTTAATCTGTCCTTGCAGTTTGTGTCCTGGGTGAGTGCCCCTGAGGTGAAGGTTGTAAGGAGTCATTTTGCTGAGGGACTAACTAACTAACTAACCCCTTGCTGAAGGCTGGCAGGGGGAGTGACCATTTTATCATAGAAAGCTAGGTGGCCTGGGTGGACAGCTCTCCTTCTTCCCCACGGGTTTTGTTTCTGATCCAGTGGAAGGCAGTACATATTACATCAAAATCTGGTGCTTCTTTTGCAGCTGTTTCTTCCTGACTCTGGCAGTTTTCACGCACGGCCATACATTTCAGATGCGTAATGCAGCATGTCTGTATGCCCTAGAGGGTGCTGGCTCCTGCCAATACCATTCCATATGGGGTTATTCAAGTGTAAGGGCGTCCCAGATTTGACCCCTAGCCTGTGAACATTTCTGTTTCCAAGTGAACTTTTCAAATATTTCTGTTGATTTGGGGATGACAGATGGTCTGCTCCCATGCTCTGACTCCCCAGACATCTAAGGAAGCGGTAGCAGGTAGATGAGGTTCAGAATTTACCCTTGTAAACCATCTGAGTCAGCATCAATGCAATAAAACCACATTCCAAATCAGCTAGCAAGGTCCTCCCTCCGGGCTGGACTGCAGCAGCTGCCAAAGGAAAACAGAATGGCTTGAAGGTCTCCAACTGTTCTGTCAAACTTGAGAGCAAGGACACAGACAGATCACTGGACATCCTGACTTCACCCTTTGCCAGCCAACCTATTCCCTCTTTGCTGTTCAAAGCAAATGTAGATTTAGCACCAGCTGGCACCAAAAAAAAAGTGTGCAAGACCATACAAGGTCAGAGATTCCTGTATTTCCCATGATCTCAAGCCTGCAGGGTTTTCTTAGGCTTCATCATTTGCTGCTGGAACCCCTGCCTTTAGTACCATGTTACAGATCCTGCCACTCACTCTTAAAGCTGGAAGTTTTCATTAATGGCAATAGCCCCAATAATAGACAACTTTCTGGGCATCTTGGGTTGCAGCATTGGCTGCTCAGGTTATGAAGGACAACTGACTGCTGGAAAACTCTACCTAAACAGAGAGGCACCTCACAGGGGAATCATATGCAGAGTAACGTGCATGTTTTTTTTTACTGCAGAGTGTTCTGTATTCACACATGAGAGCTGGGTGGAAAGGTAATTTCCTGGCCCCTACAAAACAAACTCTGCCTCCCAACCTGCATCATATTCCTGTTTTATAACCACTACAGTCAATGACAAAATGTCTTCTCTCCCCTTTAAATGTGATCGCTTGCCGTGAAATAATTAATACAATCTTAAATGGTGTTTATACAGATTAAAAATCACCTTGCAAATTCATTTCTTACACCTGAGTTTGCAGGGCCATTTGTGTCAGTCTGAGACTGATTCATTGCTGCAGGACCCCACTGCTGGCATTGCAAGCCCTGCACCAAAGGACTCAGACTCTCCCTTTCCGCTGCACACCAGTGTGGATTTGTACAGCTCCACAGACCAGGCAGCTGCAAACAAAGCCCAGGGTGTGCTGCAGGTACAAAGAGCCCAGCTGACACCGTCAGGACTGCTGGGGCAGGAGAGGTGAGCGCAGGATCTGCTCAGACCTCAGTCCAAGCTAGGAGCCAGGAAATCTCTCGTCAGGAACACACGACAAAGGAAATAAATGACTCTGCACGATTTTAAAGACTGTTAGATGGAAATGAGAGGCAGAAGGGGGAAAGATGCCAAACCGTACGTAAGAGTGGTGGCTTGCAAACTGCTGTGAAAGACGAGGTCTCCAGGAGGATGCGCTAAGTTTTGCTTTCCCGGGGTGGGGGAGAGACAGCGGGTATTTTATCCCACAAAACCCTGTTAAGACAGCGAGGACTTGGCTGCAAACCGAAAAGGAAGGATAAGGCAGGAGAGGGCGCCACTGGTTTGCTGGCATCTCCCACTTCAGCTGGCAGGCTTTGCTGTTCCCTGCTGACACAGATGCAATCCAAAGCTGACTGAACTGCTTCCACCAAGTGCAGCGAACTCGGGATGAAGTGGACGGCAGAGAGATCTGAGCGAGACGTGCTGAAACTTCTCTTCTAGGAGGCGCAAGTGGCGTTGTAACATCCGATGTGGGGTATTATCCCAAGGGCACATTTCTCCTCACGCACACCCCAATACCGAGCTGGCTTCGACCCAGAGCCGTGGCGTAAAACACGCTCGTGGTCCTTGCAGCACGGAGCAGCAGCGGCTCTGAGGCTCTTGGGGTGTGGGGGTCACACGGCACACACGGTGGGGCACTGTCCCCCTGCATCCCCCTCTCCGCCTTACTCCTCCAGTGGCTGCAGGAAGCAAGCCACAGCCACAGCCTGAAGGGAGCGAGGAGGCAGGATGGTGGGCAGATCCATAGGGGCTGCGAGTCCCTTTGTGCTGCCACTTCCCACTCACATTGTGACAGCTCGGCTCAGAGCTCCGACAGGCTGATGCTGCGCCCCGGCACCGCGGGCAGGGGACGAGGAGGGAACACTGCCGAGGGACCCGCGGTTCGTCCTCCCCTGTCCTGCAGGGCCGTGTCTGTGCCCAGCCAGGCAGCCTTCCCTCCGTGTATGGGGGGAGCAGTGGGGCTGGCATGGGGAGGGAGAGAAGCGCAGCGGGGTTGGAGAGTCCTCATTGCAAACAGGGTGTAGGACTGCTTTTCTTTACTTGGGGTACACCAAAGAGCTCACATGTCTCACCACACACTGGCTGCACTCCAGAGGAGGTGAACAGCAGCAAAGGGGAGTGTTTGGGAGCAAGAACCAGAGTGATCTGGACACGGAGAGCACTGCAGATAATCCCCGAGTGTCCTTGCAAAGCGTCAGGGCCGGTTTTGAGAGCCTGCACTCGCACTCTGGCAAAGGCAGAGTAGCTGGAGGGTAGAGCTGCAAGGGGTGGGGGACTGGGGAAGGAAGGAATGGGGTCCAACTTGGAGCTGCATAGGGGCTGGGGCTGAGGATGGAACAAAGCCCAGCAGACAGCCAAGCTGAAGGAATAAAAGAGCAAATTCTCCTCGAGGTATTTTCCTGCTCACCAAAGCAAGGCAGCAGGCCTGGCAAAGGCCTCTGGATCAGGCAGAGCTCTGGAGATGACTGAAGGTTCCAGCTAGTGCAGGAGGGCTTTGAGGGAGAGAACAGAGGGCCTTTTCTTCTAAGGAACTGTGCCACCACCTGCCCACTTCTCCTCACCCACTGCAGGCTGCTGGTCGTCCTCACCATCTGCAGGGCACCCAGGGACCCTCCTCAAAGAACAGCTTCTTTGGCTCACTCTCAAGACCAGCCTGACCCTTTAAGAGCAATGATGTTGCTTCCTTTGAAAGTAGAATATGATTCCAGGTCAGAAAAAGCCCAGTGTGACTACAATATGACCATTTCAGAAAGGATACCCAGCCTTGGTGTTTTTCCCTTTGTCAAGAAATGCAGCAGCACCCCTCAGCTCGTCTCTGCTCTCTCTCCTCAAAACCTGCAAGGTCCTGTGTTATTTTCAAGCTGCATTTCTTTCCCTGCTGCTTGGTACCACCTCACCTCTTTCCCTTCCACCAACAATTCTTTCAAAAGTGAGGGCATCCAGGCAGCACCTGGGTGTGTCCCAACCTGCACACAGTCTGCCAGACCACCAGCATGACAGTGGGGTCAGAGATCCAGCAGTGTAGGAGTTAAACTATTCTGCTCTGTCTACCCAGGTCTCTCCCTCCCATCTTTTCCCATGAAATAATCATCGGGTTTTAGCCTTGCAGGCATGCAGAGGAGATCCAGCTGCTCTTGTGCAAGCAGGAGTATCCTCTAAGCTGCTGGGGACTGGCTGTCTGAAGGAATAATATCCAGGGAGACATTCAGAGTTGAAGGGTAGAATTGAAAGAATAAGCAACTGGGGAGAGAGCAGAGAGGTGCAGCTTATTCCAGTGACCTTTAACACTGAGGCCAAGGTCTCAGTGTTTGTATATCCCAGTATTTTAGGGACAAGATGGATTGTTTTCCCAAGGCCCTGACTTTTTAAAAAACCCAAACATATAAAGAACATTTTTGTGGAGGAAATAAGAGCACAGCTGAATGTCACTCCCTGTCTCAAACTGAATTTCAGGCTCAGGAGATGGGTGGCACACAAAAACACGGACTGAAAAAGTGCATTTTTCAGCATCAGGTCATAGCAAGCAATGAGATGCAGTGCAATTTCATCTGCATAGCTGGCCTGGCAACCAGCCAGACTGGGATAAGGCAAGAGAGCCCATGGTTTCACAATGCTGTTAGCTCTCTTTTGTCTGAAAAAGTCTGAAGAGAAGCATCTGCCTGGGTACCTCCATCCTTTTCCCTCTAAGCCATCAAGTTACTAAAATCAACTTGTTCAAAGGCAGAGAGAAGACACAGAGTCTGCTACCAATCCCTGCACGTTTGCTGACGTGTTAGAGCACAGGGAGTTTGCAGCCTTCAGCCATTCTGTGCCCATTGACATGAAATCAGAAGTTCAGCTGGCATGGAAGAAATCAGCAAAGATAACTAACTTCAGCCTCCTCTGATAAAAAAGCTCAGAGAACCCAAACAAAGGCAAGAGACAGCAGATTCATAATGTTCAGGGGGAACAGGAGCTTTTCCCATGATGTGTAGTGACACTGCAGAACTGCCCACAGCATGATATGTTGGATCCTGGACAGGAAAGGATGGACAGATTCAGGGCAGATGAGGCATCATAAAATACAGAAACCAGACATTGGTGGAGGCTGTG
Organism: Notiomystis cincta; assembly: GCA_013398075.1. Lineage (NCBI taxonomy): Eukaryota > Metazoa > Chordata > Aves > Passeriformes > Notiomystidae > Notiomystis > Notiomystis cincta. The sequence goes on from VZRX01011224.1 coordinate 162,910, forward strand.
AAAACTCTCACACTCTGGGCTCAATCTGTTCTTAGGATCTTCTTCATGTGCCTGCAACTGCCCACTGCCAGACACAATTGACTTGGAGGCTCTCACTGTACCCAAGACTCACTCACAACTCCTGCAATTGCTCATTTGCAGCTGTGTCAGGGCCTGGAGGACACAGAACTAGCAAGGTTGGAGAAGACATCTAAGACTGTAAAGTCCAACCATTCACCCCACACCTGCCATGTTCTCCACTAAACCATATCCCCAGTTGGCACATCCACATGCCTTTTGAACACTTCCAGGGATAATGATTCCAAGTCTTCCCTGGGCAGTTTCTTTCAACACCTGGCCATCCTTTCAGTGAAGAAATTTTTCTTAATACCTAATTTAAACCTCCCCTGCACAACTTGTGGCCATTTCCTCTCGTCCTGTTGCTGCTGACCAGGGAGAAGAGAATGACCCCCAGCTCCCTACAACCTCCTTTCAGGTTGCTTTAGAGAGTGACATCTATAGTCTTAATTAATCCAAGCAACCCCCAGACACAACCTCTGCCCATGGACCCAGGAGCCTCATTTACATTCATCCTTGGCCCTTCAGTCCTGTCCTGATCTGCACTGTAGGAGTAGGCAGAAGGCTGAAAAGCAACCAGTGAGTGTCAGACTCGTGCCATAAAGCAGGACACAAGAGCAAAGCCAGGGTAGTTCATGAGGGCAACAGGCCCCTGAGGAGGAGGAGAGCCCTGCAGCTGAAGGTACAGCAAGATTTTTCTGTCAGTCAGAAATGAGACACTCTGGGAGAAGAACTGGGCACTGGGGGCCCACAATGCTGCTGTATTGGTAAGGGACATTTTGCAAGAGCTGGATTGCTTTAGTTAGGTCATTCAGCCAGGCAGGAGGATGAAATTGCCTTTTTCCTATAGGAATGGTGTTTACCAGAAGCTGGAAACTGCTTTTTTGTTTTAAGCTGTCAGCTGCATCTACAGATGCTGTTTTGTTAGAGGGTCCCTGGATCTTTTAGACTGGCCTCAGAGCCTCTAATCTTTCTAAAGGTATCTGCTGCACTCAAATAGGCTGCTGGAAATGCCAGGGGGGGTTTGAACTGACTGGTTCTACCTTCACTAGGGCATCCTTGAGGCTGACAGCCTCAGACCTCTCTGAGATGCTCCAGCTGCAACACCCAAATAAAATTACTAAGTAACCAAGGCACACGGAGCCACAGGCACAGCAAGCCTGGTGGGAGATCCCCCACGGTTCTGGATGGCTTGTGCCCTCTTTTCAGAGTCTATTCTCCCAGCTCTTTGTCAAAAATATGAATTAACAAAAGAAAACAGGGGTTTAAGTGTCTTTTTTTTCATCAGTCCCCTTCAAATGAATTCTCTTGGCATCTGTGATGTTACAGTGGTATTAACTCACCCATTCCTGCATCCTGCATCACCCACTTCAGAGGAAAATACAGGTGGCACTTGGCTTTATTTGTAATGAAAAAAGACCAAGCTGGAGAAAAAATACTTCATTTCTCATTCCCCTCCCCCCCCCCCAAAAAANTGATTTAAGCTTTCTCCATCACCCAAAAGAGCACATCCCCCTTTTCCATGGGGAGCTGACCTCTCAGGAGTGGGATAGAGTTGTCTGAGGATGATGCACCTTTTCTTGCCTGTCAGAAGGGCAGCTTCAGTCCCCCTTGCTTGTTGTGCTCCAACATGGTCAAAACCCAAGGCCCACGTGGTGCCCTGCACTGTGCAAACCACCTGCACGAGGGAGGCAATGCAGGATGCAATAAGTTTTGCTCAACTCACCAACTTCAGCACTGAAGGGGGAAAAATTTTCACACAGCTCTTATCTTTTGTTACCAGTCCTGTGTTGTTGAAATAAAGCTGTTTAATTAGCATTTGCTCCAGAATTTGGGCCTAACAGCTTCCCAGAGGCTAAAATTTGCATCATCTAAGGCAGGGAAAGAACTGAGACTTGTGGGGGGTTTTACTGGAGGACTGGGAAATTGGCTGTTTGCAAAAGTCAATCATATCAGCAGGACACACTAAAATTTTGTAAAAACTACTGGCCACATGACCAGTTTGAACCCCATATCCTCCTTGGAGGCTGGTGACTGAGCTGGAGAGGAATCAACTAAGTCAAGAGTCCATTGACTGACATCACCATTAATTCAACTGCTGTCTGAGATAAGGAAAGGGTATTGTCTTGGCCTTAGCCAGGAGTGAATTATGCATGTTTACAAATGCATCTCTCCATGGCTGTCACCACCTCTCTGCAAAAAACAATAGCAGAAATAGCAAATACCCTTCAAACAATGGCAGTGGAGTGATTTTTAAAAATCTTAGCAGTGCTGATTGTGGTGTCTGGCAGCATCCCTTTGGCATTGGTTTAGTAAAGGCTTTAAAAAGGCTGGGCTGGCAGGATACACAGCTCTGGACAGATGAACCCACCCAGAAATGAAGGCTGCCTGCCTGCAAAATGCCACTTGCTGCAAGGCTTCCACAGACCAGGCTCAGCTCCCTACTAAAAGTCTCTGGAGTCTCAGGACCTACAGAATCCTGGGTCATGGCACAGACCTTTGGTTTGCTCTGTTTTCTTAAAGGAAAAAGAAGACACTGCATAGGAGACTGAGTGAAAGGCTTGAGCATGTGGGGGGAAGTGATCAGTGATCTGGGTCTTTCTCTCTGGGGTGATAAATTCCAAGCCACTTGATGGTTTCAGATTTGCTGACATCAGACTGTTAGATTATTGGTAATTTGAGAGGCTGGGAAAGGCAGTTTATAATGTTTGCACCATGCCCAGTAAAATCATTGATACCTCTAATCATCATCATAGTAAAAGGAAATATTAGTAATAAAACTAATCCTTTCACTTAGGACTTCAGCACCACAGTGGTGGGGGTTTATATGACATTCCTTTTAAATAATGGACTTCTCACTCTCTCCTTTCCCCTTTTTTTCACTCTCCAGCAAAATAAAAATCTCCCTGAGAAGTTTGCAGCATGGAACATGTGACAAAGATGAGCAGTCTGAGCTCTCTGAAAAGCAATGATACCACCACATACACACACAGTTGCAGTAGCTTTCTGCAACCAGTTTATCATTAAGCTGTGAGGAGCATCTCACACGTCAGTTTGTCAGAGTTCCCTTAAAAAGTTAAATGGTGCACACTTTATTTGTAATTGGATGCAAATTAAGATATCAGTCATGAGAGGGCTGAAATCCTGGAAGGGCAGATTGCCTGCAATAAACCTCAGGATTTGAATAATGTTGGAATATGCTGTTCCTTTTTAGTTTGTTTCTGTCCTCTGCCACCCCAGCAAAGTGAATAAATCAGTCTCTTCCCCCTTCCTGGAAAGTAAAAGGGAAAGATTCAACAACTGCTGATGAAGAGCATTTGAGTCACTCACAATCTGTGAATTGGAGCTGTTCAGTCCAAAATCTGAAATGCAGGGATGTCAGCAGCTCCATAAGGCTTGGAGCAGGACAGCCTAAGACCTTGTGTCTTACTATGCAGGCAGCCTGCCACATCCTCAGTGGATGAAGAAAAGCCCTGGATCTGTCCTTGAATTCAGCTGTGAAGAGAGAGACAGTTTGGGGAAGTGCCTTCCCTGTGCTTGATGTGGGGCTGGGCCCTGAGGAGAATATACCCAACCTCCCTTGTGCCCTGAGGAACAAAATGTCTTGCTTAGAAGCCACGAGTGAGCAAAAGCAGCTGGAAGAGATTTCCCTGGGTTTTTCCTTCCCAGTCAGTGGACCACAAGAAAAGGTCTTGCCCTTTGCCCAGTCTTGTGGATGCAGACTGGCTTTCTTTATCCTAAGGGAGGCCTGGCATAAACAAGAGATGAAAGACAGGCTTGTCCCAGCTTTCATGGAGTAGCCATTGGCCAAGGATGTGTTGCTGAGGAGAAACCTCTGAACTGCTCCAGAAGGAATGGTTGGATTCCTTACTTGGCTCCACTCTCACAAAAAAAAAAAAAAAATTAAAAAGAAAGGCTGAATTCTGCAGGAACTTCCATAATAAAGATGAGTAATATGAAGATGGAGGCCTCACTCAGAGTTTCTAGCTGGTCTCTAGTCAGTAACCATTTCTTTTCATGCCTTTCACACACCTCAACATGCTCAAATCCACAGCCATCATGTCTTCCTGCCCTGATCCTGTGGCTGGACTGCCAGCTTGCATGTGTATCCAGCCCAGCATGATCAGTCTTGCCATCACTGCCACTGTGCTGTCCTTCTCCAGCACATGATCGCTGGATTATTTCAGAGATAGTGGAAAAAACTCACCCTAAAACCTGTCAACCACAGTGCTACTCACATAGAGAGGCCAAGGCAAGACCAGGGTCACCTTAGCAGGACAAGCTGGACTAAGACTGGTCTGGAGGGGGTTTATAAGGACATCCCATCTGTAGGGTGACATCCCATTGTTCTTTGGGATGTAAAACAGACTCTGGGTCAGAGGAAAGGAAGCCAGGGAAGGAGGAGGAGGGTATATCCATACAGGTGTGTGGAGGAAGCTCCTCAGAGAGATGGGAGAGTCTCACAGCCTTCAATATCAGACTTCTCTCAAGCAGAGTTCTCTCTTTAGCAGTAAAAGAGAACTAACAATAACTGGTATTTTTGCTGGAAGGCAAAACAATCCCTCTAAGGAAACAATGACAGGTCACACTGGCTTGTGCAGCCTGAAAATAAATCTAAAAGATGGAGAGGTGCAAAACTGATAGCTCTGGAAAATAAAGAAGCTCCTCCTTATTGCCTTGGATAAATGTTATCTTTTGGGCAAGTTTTTTGCTGTGTTTCACTGCAACAGCTGCCTGTCTTTTGACTTCTTTTTATTAACAGGCCTAGGGGATTATAAAGCCAGAAGGGAGTAGGCAAAGTCCTCCCCATAGCACCTGCACAACGAGCTTGCAGGGAGATCAGGACCAGTTTCTGAATGCTAACATTTGCAATCACTAGGAAGATGCATTTCTCCCAGCTTGCTGGAAGAACCTGTTCTCCTGGCTGTCTCAGCCCCTTGGGGCACCCTGGCATCTGGAAAAGGGTTGTAAGGCAGAAGACAGTATGTCCTCCCCTACTGCCTCTTCCTTAGGGAAACTTAACTAAAAATCTAAATGTAACAAAGCAGCTCCAAAAGCAGATAAACCTTCCTTGCTTCCTGAGCAGCAAATAAACACTGGTGCCACACGTCAGCTCCCTGTGACTGAGGTACCTTGTTCCTAACTGCAAGCAGAAGCTGTCCCCTCACAGATGGGCAGAGCAATTTCTCAGAAGAAGCTTCATAAAGGGCCTCACCTCCCCTAAAAAAGGCAGTGCTATCAAGACAGGACCCTCACAGATGAGGAATGAGAGGAGAGGCACACTTTCTACCTTCACCTTATGTGTGGAAGCTCAGCTCCTTCACGTGCCCTGTTTGCTTCTCTGCCCATCGCCTCAGCAGTGTTTGAGAGGGTCCCTGCCACCTCAGGCAGAACAAACTGAATGGCAGAGAACAAGGCTACTGCCAGCTCACTGTCTCGGTCTCATGACTACACTTGTAGAGCCAGACACCCTGTGTTAGTGTCTGGGAGCCCACAGAGGGGAAATGTGGACACAGGATTAACACCACAAGGAACCAGGTGTCAGACGTCCTGCACACAGCCCGGCTTGGTTTCCCTCCAGGGGCAGGGTAGGCAGAGGGAGATGTGTTTGTTACACTGCTTCTCTGGAACATCTGTCTGCACAGCACTGGGGGTTTCCAAGGGCAAGGATAGAAAAGTGGTGTCTGGTTGTACAGGCATTTAGGCACAAGCTGAGAAAAGGGGTGACACCAGCAACACCAAATGGCACATACTCGAAGGTGTTGGAGACATTTGTTCTAACTCCTTCCTTCTCCCAGTCAGCTTTATATAACAAGTGTAGCAGCCACAAATGCCTCCTTTGTAATAGCCTCCAGGGCACCACCAGCTCTCCTCTTTTACCTACATTACCTCTGCAACGTGCCTTGCTGCTGCCAGTAGAAGTAATCACAGCCTTCCTTTTCACATGGAGAAGGTCTCAGAGGTAGGATCATTTCCCAAAGTTATGTTTTCCCCCTTTTTCTCTCCAGGTTTCCAAACATTCAGGATGGAAACTTAGAGCCTTTACCTAGTACAGCCATCAAATCCTGACTGTAATCAGTTTTACTAACTGAACAAGTAAATAAAATTTCACTAAGTAAATTAATTAAATTCCAGTATCTCTACAAATATAGGGGCTCAGGATTATTCGTGGCCTGTCACAAAACAACCAGCTACATCAGGCCAGATGCAGGTCATGCTACAATCCCATATTATACTCATACCCTGATAAAAAAATGAGGTTGTTCACTAGGTAGCATTGGTCAGGTTCAGGTGATTCTTGTAAAGAACTACAAAGGTAAGGCATTTAAAATCTCAACATTCTTTTATCTTGGTTTACCAAGAAGCAGATCATTTTCCCCCCATTTTTTGGCACTGCATATGAACCAAAACACAAGTTAATGTTAGAGTCTAGACTTGGGCCAGTTGCTAACATTGTTGCTAAGAAAACTGCATGCAGAAGATGATAGGCAGAGCAGCTGCAAAAATCACAATGCAACACAAAAAGCAGGAGCAGGTGATTTTGCTTAGGTCTGGGTTATTTCTGTAGCTTTTAACTCTTCCTCATTGCTTAAGACTGTCAATATTTAATTCAAAGTTTTTCACTGAAAGAGCAAAATGTGGAGGGGCTGCTAAAGACCAGGTTCTACACAAAGTTCATAAACCTGAGTGTGCTGGTCAGTGCATGAAATCACACTGTGATGACAGAAAGAAACTCCAGCTTTCTAATAATCTTCTTACTGGCACTGAAATGCCAAACCTAGAGATGGGAAGAAATCAAGGTTTCTAGGGCATTGATTTACCTCCTCTGGGTGGTAGTGTTGCAGATGAAGAAGATCAGCACAGTGGGTGAGATCTGGATGGAGTTTAATAGGGCTGCTTGAGTGCCAACAGGTGTTTCCTTTTCTAAATCCCACTGAGGAGCTACCTAGCTATCTTCCCTGAGGAGACACTGGTTATCTGAGCTGATTGACCTTTACAGTTCAGATTCTAGGAAGCATTACAAGCTAGGGGGAAAATAAGAAAATAAAAAGATAAGTACTCTGATGAATGCATTTGGGTGTTATTTTGACAAATAATAAATACTTATTTAGCTCTGTTGGCAGGGAAGTGGATGGGCAGCAGAGTCTCAAGACAAGACTTCATCAGCACAACTTTTAAAGCCACAATGTATTATCTATAATCTGCTAGGATTTTTTGTCATAAAACATATATCAGTATGTTGTTTTGACTTGCTTGATTTTCCCTAAAATAGTTATTATTGTCATCCTACTGGTTGAAAAACTTTGCCACAGATAGAATTTTTGAAAAATGGGGACAAAACTGAAGTAAATTGCAGTATGTCTGTAATGAGCAACTGTAACTGTAGCATTTTGCAAACAGTGATGGCTATATTATGGGAGGAACTATCATGATCCTGAGTTTATATGCATTTATTTTTGAATGATTACTTGAATGCCTGCCAGGTTTGTGGCCATCATTAGGTTTTGGGATTAATGGCTGCACCAAGGTGAATGAGTGGAGGTTGGGGGTGTGTAGTGGGACTGTGCAGATCCCCTGGCTGAGTGCAGCAGTGTCTTGCCTGCTCCTGGAGCCAGCAGCCAGCTCAGCACAGCAGCCAGACAGGGATGAGATGGGAGCTGCAGATAGCCTTGTCACCCTTGATGGGTACAGAGGGTAAAGACACCACTGCCCTTGGGACACTGAGTGATGAGAAGTCCCTTTTCTGTGCAGAGCTGCACTGTGCCTCAGCTGGGCCAAGGAGCCCCAGGTCCAGTGCTCCCATGGTCATAGCATGATCCCAGAGGATGGAGGGCCAGTGCCTGTGAGATGGGGGAAAAGCAAGTCTGCAAGGCAATTTATAGATGAGTAAGAGCCCTGCCTATGTCTTCCCATGTAGTAAAGGCAGACGAGGTTTTGTGTGAACTTGTCTCCTCTGCAGGCCCAGGGAGTCAGTAGTTCATTTTTCTCTCTCAGCTCTTTTTTATATGTATGTATTTGTTTAATAATGTTTGAGAATTAAAAGCAGGAGAAACCACAGCGCATTTTCTGCTGCCAATGAGCCAGTGACTTACCTGTAATTAAAGAGGAGGTAAACTCATTTATTTGTTGATTCAGGTTGGGCAGGGAGGAGTACATTGACTCTTCCTCACCCAAAGTAGAATTGGGTAAACCTCATTCACTCCTGTGGATTGAAAGTCACTCCTTATATCTCCACTTAAACTGTAAAAACACAATCAGTCCCACAAAACAGATGTCATCTAGGAAAGCTCTGAGTAGATAAATTCTACTCTTTGCAGAATGAAGTCACAATGTGTTGTTTCTTCCACTCTCAGCAGGGGGGGAAGTCTGCCCTACAAATCAAAATTCTTACAGGCTTAATCCTTAATACCACAAGGCAGTCTCCATCACGTGAATCTTTGGTCCAAGGAATATGCAGTACTGCAGATAAAGACTGAGAGATCCTATTAAAAGTTAAATCCCCTACTGTTCACTGCTGTGCTCTGGGTAGAGGACATGCAAAGTGGCAGTACTGCAAGTGGACAAGGCTGAGGCAGAATCTGTGGTCTTGAGGGTCCATTTAAGATAGGGTCAGCAAGCAGCCTTGGGACTCAGAAGCTCATTTGTTCCCTTTGTTCCCTTACAAGTTGTCAGAGTAAGGCATCAATCCATGATTCTTCCCCCTGGAGAACCTGACTAGGAGATCCTGAAAAGTATAGTCAGAAGGCTCACTTCACATCACTACAACCTACCCATTTCACTGGAAATATGTCCACCACTGGAAAAGGGTGGAGAAGGCTGGTGTTGACCAATTAAATTCGTTTTAGTTCAGAAAAAAGGAAAGCTTGTATATAAATGCTACTGCTGTATCTCTCCCATTCCTGTTAGGGCATCTCCTTGCTGTGAGTGGAGCACACCTTTCTCCTCAACTATACACACACATTCCTGTAAGGAAGGGCACACTGCAGGACCTATCCAAAGCACATGCAGCAGGTGGGTGTGACAGATGGGGGACAGCAAGGTAACAGTGAGATAATTAGGATTAGAACCATGAACAGCGGTGGTGGCAGACACTATGAGAGACACTTGAATTAAAATTGGATCTTTGCTTATGAAGAGTTCATTGCTTCCTGCCTGTTCTCACCAAAAAACCAAGTTGCTTTGACATCACAGTTAGTTGCTATGGAAATGCTGATGCTACCAAAGATAGGACTGCGCTGGAGGGCTATAAAAAGTCCTGGAGACCCAGCTGAGTCTGTACATATTTAGGAAAAGCCAGCACAGCATTTATTTTTGGCAGTGGCACAACAGCCCATTCATGTGACAGAATGTGACACCAGAAGTGGATAAGGGGACATCACAATACAACAGCGTGCCATGATGCTGAGGTGGGGAGCTAGGACTAGGGGAGAAGTAGAGTACTCAAACCAGTACCACCCTGGCAGTAAAGAACAAAGCTCCCAAAAAGAAAAATTTTAGAAAGAGGAAATGATAGAAATGGAACTTCTCTTTCCCCAGAAAGTTGACATAGGTTATAACAACCTTGTGAGAGATGTCTCCTAGTTAATTTTAAATCTCAGTAAACATAGAATCACAGAACTATGAACATTGGAAAAGACCCTTAAGATCATCAAGTTCAAAGCTAATGCTGCCAAGTCCACCACTAAACCCTGTCCCTAAGTGCCACAAGTGCATGTCTTTTAAATACCTCCAGGAATGGTGACTCCACAACTTCCCTGGGCAGCCTGTTCCAATGCTTGATAACCCTTCCAGTGAAGTATTTTTTCCTAATATCCAGTCTAAACCACCCTGGTGCAGCTGGAGGCTGGACTTACTCTTGTGTTATCACTTGTTACCAGGGAGAAGAGACTGGTCCCCACCCAGCTACACCTTCCTTTCAGGCAGTTGTAGGGAGTGATGAGTTCCCCCTCAGCCTCCTTTTCTCCAGGCTAAAGAACTTCAGCTCCCTCAGCTGCTCCTCATAAAATTTGACTTTGCTAACAAATATAATAGCTGTTATTAACAGCTGGGATGTCAGCAGGTCATCATCATCATCAATACTTACTGGTTAAAAAAATATGTATTTCCCTTTTCAACCCTCCTTTTTCTAACCCATTAAAAAAAAATAGGTGAGCTTTTCTGCCTCTCCACTGTTGAAAACTGAGGAATGATAACCTGAGCAAAATTTATCTGACATTGTTGTCATCTCTCTGAAGGAGATGGGTACAGAAGCATTGTCCCTGTGAGAGAAGGACTTCACCACAAACCAGCTGCTCACCAAATTTTTTGGGACACTGAGTCCACCAGAGACATTCCCATGCCCAGGAGTCTGCTCACTGTCTGCCACACTGCTGGGGTCTGTCCAGGGGTGACAGCTGGGAGCATGCAGGAAGTCTCTGGAGAGCACTGCTCTGGCAGGGCAGGTGGGCTGTACAGTGGCCCGCCCAGGCTTCACAGATGATGCTTTTGAAATATGTCACGTTTGTGGCTTTTTCAGAGGAGCTTCTACTCCTGGGCAAATGCCCCTTTACCCATGTGTGACTTCATTTGGGCTGCTACCTTTATTCCTTTTCCAGAAACCAAATGGAAGATTTGCCTCCACAAAGCCTAATGCCAGCAGCATTTTCATCTTCTATTAAAATACCCCCAGGCTGTTGATATCAGCCAGTAGTAGCGAGTGCCCCTTCCCCTCCCAGCACAGCTCTAACACTTCAGCAACCACAGAGTCTTTACTCATGTTCTGTGTCCCATCCAAAAAGCAGGACAGCACTTTCTTCAGATATCAGTTTGTTCAGTACTTAATGAAAAGGGACATAAGTACAGAAAACACTGCTTGGGCTTGCAAGCACTGTCTCCAGCTTCACAGGCAAATCCATCACACCCATCCATACTCCTGTGAGGCTTCATTTAAACTAGGCAAAAGCAGGGAGAAATGCTACACTCACAGAGGATGTTTCTGTAGTCCATAAAACTACATTGCCTGTGATATGACTGAGCAGTTATGATAGGGATGCTGCAGAAAAGCTCCTCTGGTCTCCTTTCCTCTGCTTTGTTTGATGCCACAGCAATTTAGCAAGGGCAGAAATTACTCTCCACCCCTGCAAGCTCAAGAGAGACCGGTAGCAATTGTATAGAAATGGAGAGTCTGGGGGGGGAAAGGCAAGAAAAAACCAAACTTGATTAAAACCCAGTTTCTTCATTTAAGAAACTGTTGCATCAGTCTAAGATGAAACCTTGTAGAAATAGAAGTCAGGGAACACAAATTGGTCCAGTGTATGTCTTTGCTGGAAATGTTTTAGGACATGTGCTCTCCCTTCTCAGGAAAAGACAAATAATGCCTTTGTTGTAGACTTTGGAAAGAAAAGCAAAGGCTTTTATTCTAAAGCTGCCCAACAGCTAAGACATCCCTGAAACAGCTAGAAGCCTTCTAGCCTCTTGCTTAAATTTAGACATACTCCTGTATATCCCAAATAAATGTGTTAGGTTTTATGCCAACACATCATTATTTTCTCTCTTCTCAGCTAATGTGTACAAAGATGCAGGATTTAAAGACAGGAATCATCTGTCCTCCTCCATTCCTGATTACCTGGCTGAACAGCCACAGCCTTTCTGATTTCTTCAAGATAGGATCTTCAGTCCTTGATCATCTCATTAACCTTTTCTTGTGCATATTCATTACAGCCTGAATTAATCCTTCTTGGAAGGGAGAGTGGAGTGTGGGGGACTGTGCCTTCACAGAACTGTGTATATTTCTTTGCTTCCTGCATCCTTAGAAATAACTGTCCAGGGATCAAGAATCAGCCTTCTCACCTTATTCTAAGACTGGAAGGTTTCCATCTGAAGAAAAAAAGCAAGTCACGCCACTTCCTACAGGGATAGATAAAGATTCCTGGTTGGGCAAAAGGCAAATGCTGCTGGCAATCATTAGCCACAAATGTGCTGTCATAATGATTTGGGTGGCATAGACAGATCCTACTTTATTATTTCTGATTCAGAATTGCAGTGATTCATTCAGAATGAAAAATGGGAGTGCCCTGATTTAAGCAGGAACCCGTATCACCGAAGCAGAGAGAAATACATCTGAAATGAACCTGTGAGTTGCTGTGGCTTTTTCTCCTCCACCTTCTCTCCTTTCCCTGTCTTGTTGACTTATGAATTACAGAATAACAGAATATTCTGTGTTGGAAGGGACCCACAAGGATCATCAAGTCCAACTCCTGACCCAGCACAGGACCATCCCCAAGAGTCACACCATGTGCCCAAGAGCATTGTCCAAACACTTCTTGAACTCTGTCAGGCTTGGAGCTATGACCACTTGCCCACTTCCCTGGGGAGCCTATTCCAGCACCCAGCCACCCTCTGGGTGAAGAACCTAATATGCAAACTAAACCTCCCCTGACACTTCAGGCTATTCCCTTGTCTCCTGTCACTGGTCACCACATGAAGTCACACAGTACAAGTCCATTTATTGCTTGGTCCCATTTGCTGTCAAGCCTGCTTGCCTTTTAGGTGATGCACGAGCCAGGTAACAGCACTGCAATTTCTAAAGCATGCTTGTTTAAATAGGAGCAGTAGGAGCTGTCAATTTAGGAGCAACTCAGCTAAGTGTGTGGCACTTCCTCTAGCCCTGATCTGGCTGGCCATAGTCTCCTCACCACCCAGAGGCTCCAGGGAAAGCTGCAGGACCCCCTGCCTTCTGTTAGCAGACAATTCATCTTCCTGACACAGTCCTGAGCAACTCTGCCTGTCCTGGCAGAAGCAAACCACACACTCATGTTTGCTAAGTCCACACAAAGAAATCCCTGAAATACCCAGCAAAGGCAAGCACGGGCTCCCCTTTGAGGGAGAACTCCCTGCAGAAGCACCATACAGAGGACTGCTCTCTCCTGCAGTGGCAGCCCCCTCATGTCCCCACACTGCCAGGCACCAAGGGCAGGGGGAAGGGTGTGTTGGAGATATAACCAGATGCTGTTTCCAGCAGAGGAAGGGCTTGCAACTCCACCCATGCATCTCTCCTGCCAGAGTTGTTTCTGTAACAAAGCACTAAACAAGATGCTTCTTGTGTCCAGTGTGGATTCCTGTCCCCCCAAGTCTCTCTCAACTCCCCCTTATAGCTCCTCCTGCCCTTAGATGGAGAAGTGATCATGTCTGGTGCTGCTAATTGAAAGGAGCTCCAAGCTTTGGCCAAAAAGAGGCACCTGAGACCTTTTTGTCTCAGAGGCATACAGAGATGCACAGAGCAAACAGGGGAAGACACACTGCTCAGAAGGCTTATGGCTCACTGATCTGACATGAGATAAGCCTAAACAATCCTACTTTAGGGATGTACAGTAATTTTCTTCCAGCAGTCTTCACAGAAATTCAAACACACACACACACACACACCCCCCAATTACATGATCAAGTCTCTATCTTTCAATATTTACTACTGGTACATCATAATTAGGTTCTCTTATTTAGTACAGAAGCCCCCTGTTTTTTCTGAACAATGCAAAAGGTGTGTGTAATGGCCATGTTGCTATTGCTTCTGCAATTCTTTTTTTTAAAAATCTTGTGCAAGTTTTACCAGCAGTAGTGAAGTGTGCCTCACACCCTGGCTCCCCTGAGAAACAGAAAGCATGTTACCTTCATCCTGTTAACTTCCACTCTGCTGTTCACAAGGTATAAAGATATAACCAAAAGTCATTCAGCTGCTCAAGAGTCACAAGTTCAAGGACCCTGAATTCAGCTCCTTGGATGAGAAGCATTATTTTTCTGCATGGTGTGTCACACCATAACAACATAAAGCTTTACAAAGGTAAAGCCCTAGACAGGAAATCTGACATCATGCAACTGCTCAGTGGGCCAGTGTACCAAGCAGAGCACATAAAAATGCAGAGAATTTCACCACAGAGAGCCAAGTGAGTGCTGCCAGGCTCTTTTAAAGTCATTAGCACTGTACTTCATAGTGCACAGACCCCAACACTGTGACAGTGAAATGTCACAAGTGGTCTTTGCTTAACAGACAAGACTGATCTCAGATAAACCTTTAACTGAAAGTGGAAATTACATACAAAATAAACTAACAAAAACTTCCACCAATTTTGTACTTAAAACTTGAAATGTGTTCTGTACCTCCCCAGTCTTCCCTTGCCAGCAACCAGGTTTTACCAGATTTTCAATCCCACACTGTCCTGTCAGCATGCAAAACTTCCCCCCTCGAATCAGACTCCCCACCCACCCCTTAAGTGTATAACACAATAATTGAGGTTCCTGGGACAAGCACTTGTCATTGTGCTCATGTGTCATTGGTTTTTGTCATTGTGCCAGGTCATATGAAAACAAAGTAATTTTAAGTACAGTGGGTGCAATTGTTACAAAAATAGTTGAATGGGCTATTATGGGCACAGTGCTTTCTTTTAAAATAAATGAGTTCATGAGATATATTGTGGGATGTTTCTAAATTCTAGGTGATTTTCCCAGTCTGAATACGTGGGAATATGTTGTGTGGGTTTTAAAGAAAATAAACTGATAATGCTTTGCAGCCTACCTCCTGATGTCTCACAGAAAACAGATTAAGAACTACTGTTCTATATCAAACCATACCACTTTTTAGAACCCATTTCAAATTTCCTTTCTTACTTAAAAACCTGTAAAGATAGCAACCTGTAACAGACAAAATACCATAAGCCTTCAGGTTGCTTGAAAGTCATGGTAAGTATGGCACTTTCTGGAATTTCAGTCAATCTTACTAATCTGCTGTTATGTAACATTTTTTAGATAAATCCATACCAGCAACAGATTGTTCAGCTTTGGAACTAACAGCAAAATAATTCTGTGAATAATTTCCAACTTTTGAATCTGATCTAATTTCCTTGTCCCGGGCATGCACTGACGTTATGAAGAGTTCATTTTTTCACATGTTTTTCTGACTCTGAGCAAGATGCAAGGAGCCACATGAGCCAGCTGATATCCATATGTCTGTTGACAGTATCTATCATTTCCAGTATTGGATGTGACTGCCAGGGATAGGCTGGGCACATATGGTTGTCTCAGGAAGATAGGTTCTACACGCCTACTCTGGCTGACCTGGTGATATCTGTCTCAACATCTCCTACATCTCCTCCATCAGTCAAGTGTCATTCACCCCAGTCCCATCCCATGGCCTCTCTCAAGATACAGCCACAGGTTGGTCACATCCTCACAAAATATTTGAATTATATTTTTCTCCCTGAAATTGAAAATTCTTCACTGAGCAATCTCAGTCCTTTCTCCTGACAATCTCTGCTCTTCTGGGCTGGTCCACATCTGACTGCTTTTCTTGCATTTGTGTTATGCCTTCATTGACCTATGTCCAAAACAGAGCTTCTCTGCCTCTTCCTTCTGGATATAGTCATTGCTCTTCTGCTGTTCAGTTAAGTAATTTCTCATCTCATGACCAGAGCAATCAGGGCTATCACAGGATATTTTGGCTGCCAGTTTGGAGTTGTGCTCGATCCTGACAATTAGGCACGGGAACAGTCTCTGAACATGAATGAGGAAAGCAGGGTCAGTGCCCCTTGGCCT
The DNA here is from genome assembly GCA_013398075.1 of Notiomystis cincta. Lineage (NCBI taxonomy): Eukaryota > Metazoa > Chordata > Aves > Passeriformes > Notiomystidae > Notiomystis > Notiomystis cincta. The sequence continues at coordinate 178,531 of VZRX01011224.1, forward strand.
TCCTGGAGGTTTTGTGCACCTGTCAAAAGCCTCTCAGTGAAACCTCATTTTTACAGTAGAAAAATGAAAGATTAAGGGGTGAAGCTTTTTCTCCTTCCTTAACCTGTAGCAAGCCTGCAACATTTTTTTTCTACCTGATTGACACTCCAGACCCCTATGGCCAGAGAAATAGAGATACAGTGGCCTTATCAGGGGTGTGAAATGTCTGATCCAGACAATACAATTGTGTATTGACAGATGGAGCATGTGCTGTCATGCACAGTTAGGTGACTATATCACCACATTAGATGACTTATATCTTAACTTTCTCACCTTTTCCCTTTGTCAGGGTATGCTCTGCCAGCTCAGGCACTGTTTTTCCAAACTGCAGTTCATTTCAGATATGTTTATAACCTTTCCATTTTGACACAGGCCTCAAACTGACCATGATATTGCCAGTGATGGAGTGTTTTGTTTGCAACTTGTAATTGAAAAACCATTTTCCAGTATGATACACTGTGTTACAATACTAAAAGCATCTCTCATGGGATAGGAATCTCTTTCTTTGCTGTCTATGCACAGTTTTCCTGCATTTTGTAAATGTTTTAACAGTGACCTGGGTCTGTTACAAGTTCTACATGTTTCTTGCATCATCTGTACTGATTGCCACACCACTGATACTGTTTTCTGCTTCTCATATTTCTGCTCTCCATCGAGTTTCATTCTGTTAACTTTTTCCTAATACAGACAGCTACAAGCACTGAGTGATCTTTTCAGCACCTTTATCTTTAGGAAAGACAGAGCATCCAGCATCTACCTGGTCAGTAAACTTCTTAATATCCCTTAATGATAGAAATAACCTCTTAATCCTGAACAACTCTCTGTTTTGTTTTCCCTTTGCTGTCACCTTGACCCCTTCCATGGTAAATGACTTTTATATTTTTTCTTTTGGCAAGAATACTTTAGCACTTCCAGACTTTTCACAAAATGTCCTGCCTTACTCCCACACCCCATCACACAGTGTGATGGTCTTATGTCACACATCTGGGTCTGCACTGTTGAACAGTCTTTCCTACTCTTCCAGATCATAGTTCCAGAAACTTTTCATTTCCATTTGACACAACCACACATCTTTTGTGTGTCCCATGATTCTCTAGGATACTCAGGCTCAAGAACACTTTTCAATATTACCTCTTTTTCTAGGTCTCTCACATTTTATGCTGCTGTTTCCTTGATGAGCAAGATGGGTTTCATGAGAAATCCTTCATGACAAACGAAAACAATATATGGAATAAGACTTTTTTTTATATCTGCTCTTCCCTTGATGTAGGCTGTCACCATCCTCTGTCCCCGTGCTCTTCTGTCTGACATTTAGCAGCCTGGTGTGCTGAGAGACACACTTGAAGCCTGCCCATATGCCACAGCTGGATCTCTGCAGAACTTGTCATCAAACATGTGCATCTCATTAAGTTTCAAGTTTCAGTGCAAACACACTGTTTCACTGGATTGTCTGAAACCTGCTCACTTTCAGAAGCTTTTGGCTTGACTGGAGTGGTAGCTTCAGGTGGAAGTAATGAAAAATTTGAAAGTTTTGCTTGGATTCACCCCAATTTGACCCCAAAAGCTCAATTCTAAGCTGAATCTTAAAGGGTTTAAGATAAAGCACAGTAATCCAAACTCATGTGACATTAGAGATTTCCAGTAATGGAATAACACTTGAAGCTTCATAATGTATATGCCACTGTAATTCTGTTCTCTTCACGTAGCTCCAGATTGCTGTATAACCAAATACAAACATATACATTTTTCAGCAGTGCTTGATAATGAAATTCTGAACTGATAGTTCACACTTGAAGAAACTTATTAATAAATGACTGCAATTCTACCTTTTCAGATTAAGTGGTCCTTGCAATATTGTGCTCAGCCAGTTCATCTTGTTGATACAAACCTGATTTCACTCAGTGACACATCCATTGACTATGCACCCCTTATACACAAGAGAGAAGAAAAAGAATCTTCCACCTTTGAGACTTCTCCCTACCTTTGTTGTATCAAACAGGTCTGTGTGTCAGAGTGTTCCAAGAGTAAAACCTTCACCCAGTGCCATCCTGTCTCTGCTTAAAGTCAATATCCACATGCTCATGGCAAAGGGCTCCAGGAAGAAGTGCTGCCATTCTGAACAGTTTGCAACAGCAAAAGATTTCCACGTGGCTGAAAATTTTCACTGCCCCAGGAATTTCATTGTAACACAAGTGTGGATCAATCAAACCACCTCTGCCTCTCCTTTAGCATATCAGCATCCAAACACCAATCTTGGTAAAATACAAGCCAGTGTCAAAAAAGCTCTGACCTGAAGAACTAGCTCTCCTCCCCTCACTCCTGGCCTGCAGCTGTGCTTCTGCTGGCTGTGCTCTGGTCACACAGAATCCTGTGTCCTGAGGAGGGGCAGCAGGGGGGCTAACTTACACAAAACTCAACTGCTGGGGGGCCAGAGGGGTTTTGTGGCAACAGGTTATTTTTTGGGCTCAGCCTATGTTTCCATTCCCTGTGAACTTCATTCTCCATGTGGCTTCAACTCAAATGAGACCAAGTTAAACAATAATGAGGCAATGTTTTAGTCATGGGGTTACTAGAGACCTTATGCCACCCTTACAAGTGGAGAGGATTGTCCCTGGATTGTGATTAGTCCCCCTTTAGATGTTGGCTTCTGTTTCCTGCTGTCTCTCCTGCTCTGGCACCTTCAGTTCCCCATTTACAAACCCATGTGTAACACTGAGGGTCCAAAGAACACCAGTGCCAGGGCATATGTAAATATGTGTGTAGAAAGAAGAGAGGTGGAGCACTTCAAATTTCCAAAGTGCTTCTAGACCAGTCTGTGGCAAATAAGATCTAAATTTAACACTGCTTCTATATACACACATATGTATAGAGGCAATCCTGGATGCACAGACAGACTGGGGAATGAGAGGCTGTAGAGCAGCACTGTGGAAAGGGCCCTGGAGGTCTTGGTCCATGGGAGGTTGAATCTGAGTCAGCAGTGCCCTGGCAGCCAGGAGGGCCAACCCTGCCCTGGGGGCATCAGGCACAGCATCGACAGCAGGGCAAGGGAGGGGATTGTCCTGCTCTGCTCTGAGCTGGGGCAGCCTCACCTCCAGTGCTGGGGGCAGGTTGGGCACCAGGATATAAAAATGACATAAAGCTGTTAGAGAGTGTCCAAAGGAGGCCATGAGGATGGTGAAGGGTCTGGAGGGGAAGCCACATGAGGAGTGGCTGAGGTCACTTGGTCTGCTCAGCTTGGACCAGAGGAGACTGAGGGGAGACCACACTGCAGACTGCAACTTCCTCCTGAGGGGAAGAGCAGAGGCAGGGACAGATCTCTTCTCTCTCTGACCAGTGACAGGACCCAAGGGAATGGCCTGAAACTGTGTCAGGGTGGTTGGGCACTGGCACAGGCTCCCCAGGGAAGTGGTCACAGCACCAGCCTGACAAGAGTTCAAAATGTGTTTGGACAATGCTCTCAAGGCCCATGGTGGGATTCTTTGGGTGTACTGTGCAGGGTCAGGAGTTGGACTTGATCCTTGGGGTCCCTTCCAACTTTATGTATTTTGTGATTCTGTGATGTATATGCACATACATGAATGCAAGGTCTATATCCTCATTTATGTAGCTACTGTCATCTTCAGACTATCTCACAGTAATAAAAACATCCTTCTGATCTCACAGTAATAATAACATCCTTCTGAGATAGCATAAAGGGGCATCTTCCCTAATATGCTGCAGAACACAGAGGTGTGAGCTGTATCTACAAGAAAAAGTATCCCCGGCCTGATTTGTAATTATTGATTGAAAATGAACATTTAAAACCACTGTAGCAATTTTATAGAGGCAAGTTTATGGACTCAGGTGAGCAAAATTCATTAATTCTTCCTGGGCCAGGCTACTGTACCACCATCCTTAGGTTTCTGCTGGCCCTGCTGCAGCAGGAGCACACCTTGCAGCACAGTTGGCAGAATGGGAGAAGCTGCCAGGTGCTCCAGTTCATGGACTCATGTTTCAGTTCAAAGTCCCCTTTACCCACAACTGAAGCTGAAATGTTTGTCTGTGAAGGAGGGACATGTACACGCTCCCTTGCCTCCATTTTGGGCACTGGACAGTCCCATCCAGCAGCCACACATTCAGAGTTAGTGCTCCTGTGGGTTTCAGGACCTCACGTGGGATATCCACGATGATTAGACCCTGGAGCTATGCTAGTAGCAGGGTGTCTCTGGACACCAGATTGTACTGTGATCCATGAGGACCCCCCATGGCAATCCTTCAGGGCAGGGGATTTTCACCAGCAGCATTACTAACCTCTCTGGCTTCAGAAAACTGGACAGCTGGACTTTGGCACTGACCATCTCTGTGGCTGAAGTTATTTTGCACCCCACTGCCATGGTTTCCTTACCTCTAAACTGGCATGTGCTGCCAGGCAGACAAATACATAAATACACTCCTCATTCATAGCTCAAAGTCAAGGATCAGCAGCATTCTGGTTGTTGTGTCCAGGTGAAGACATTAACAAAAGGAACAGAGCAGCAGCCTTACCTTCATACTCTCCCTTCCTCCCATATTACTGTGCTCAGTGATAAAATTTACAGCCTTGGTATTTGGAAATGCCCCAAATGCCTTTCCCTTGGATACCATGTGCAAACTGAATTAGGTCTTAGTTTAAGAATGTTGTTAAGAAATTTAATAGCTCTGCAGAAACAAGTGCAAATCACCCAGCCTCTACCTCCTTTCCCCAGCCATTGGGACAGTCATAAAAGTGCAATGAGCCTACCACAGAACAACTCTGCTGTAGTCCCTCTGGATGGAATTCACTTTTGGAGACAACATTTCAAAAATGTAAAGGCTTCATTAACCAAGGAAGACTCAACGAGCAGCAGCAGCAGAACAGGGAGCAGGGACAATAAGATACCCACACCTAATGATAAGGTTTGTGTTACTGGTGGAGATCCTTGGTGTAAAATGGAGCCCAAAGCACACATTAATTGTTGCACTGCCTGCACTTGAGAGCAGTAAGGGATCAAACTATATCAAGCTGCTTTTTCACCTTGGCTTCCCACTTGTCTGCTAAAACTTCTCTGTGGCCAACAAGTGCTATGATTCACGTTGTCCCCTGTTCCCTGAGAAACTTTTCTTGGAAGCCTTTTGGGCTAGGGAAAATGAGTCTGTGATTCTTCTGTCTTCCTGTTAATGACGAGAAGTGACAGAGCCAATCCATGGATTCAAATTCTAAGATTTTCAAGGCAATGTTTTAAGGCTTGAGTGAAAATCTGAGCATGCTTTAAACTGCCATGGAAACCCAACAACTTGTCAGCTCAGGAAGGATCACTGCTACTGTGTGGAGGCTGAGCTCGTGCCTGATGACATTTATGCTGCCTGTCCATGGGTAGCTCACTTTGCAGGGACTCAGTGCTCTATGACTCCTTGAAACTACAGGGATGGGCTGCATTTCAACAAGTGCTGAAGTAAGCACACATTTCCCAGCTCACCCCAAGGGTCACTGAACTTACTGAGGTTTGGCACAAACCTTGGCATTCCCACAGGTAAGGGGAGTTTACATTATCAACTTTACCTTATCAACTTCTTCATGAGGAACACCTCTTTGCAAAGGGCATTATAAAGTAAGATGAATATTTTGTGCCTGAGGGCCCTGAAAAAGGGAGTGAGTCACACATCTTTTACATTATGCTTTGCAAGATAATGCAATATGACTTTGAGAGTCACAAAAAAAATACTCTTCTTTTTCCTCTTAAAGAAAAATATTTATTTTTCTTCCATAAAGAAGACTGAAGCTTTGGGTCATGGCAAGCTGAGCTCCTTGTGAAAAGCAACAGGCCAGCATGGCTGGTTTTCAAAGGGTAAAACTAAAACCAGTGTTAAATAGAGAAGTTTATTGCTAGTCCTAAAATTAAAATCATGTTAGTCAATGCTTTGATTTTGTCAATGAATAGACTATTTCCCTACAACGGTTTTCCAGATTAGATTGATTCTGTAATTGAAAATAAAATGATGCAGAGAAAAGTCAATAAGCCTTCTACAAGGTTCTGGTACTGTCACCACCCTCTGTGTCAGTCAACAACTCTTTGGTTTCACAGTTCACTTAAAACTGGGATCCTATTGGCAGAGCTTGTGTTGTCTAGGAGTGTTCTAGGGACAGGGCTACGTGCTCATATTTCTGATACAGTGCAAGGAAAGCAGAAGGCTGGTTTATGCCTCTGGGCCAAGTTCAGTTCAGTAGTTTGCCCCACAGGCACAGCAGATATCCCTCATGCCAAGTGAGACCACACATGTCTGTACTTGGGAAGATTTCAAACTTGCACACACCTCTGAAATAAACAACAAAAGACTACATCACAATCAAGATATGTAATAAAAAATCCTAAGTAGAGTTTAGAATTGCTGATGTTGAGAGATTCTTGAATGATTAATGCTTTTCCAGTTTAAATACTAAAATAAAAACTCAGACCTTGTCACCAACACAGGGCCAAGTGGCGAGGAGGTGACTTTGTTACATGAAAAGCACAGTGCAGTCTGCTGTGTGCACCCATGGTCATACTGCAAAATAGGGAGTTCCAGATGCAGCATGTCCTAGATGTGAAAACGGTCAAAAACATCCTACCTGCACCTTTCAAGGGAATGAGGGGTTACTGCTTAGGTCAGATGTTGTGGGCAAGTCTGCACAAAGTAAGGATAGATGATAATGCATACTGGACTTTGGCAACTTCCAAATTTCTCTACTGAGATCTTACTTTATGCAGTACCATTCCTGCTTCTTGTCAGGAAATAGCTAATGCCAGAATCTAAAAGTATTACAATCAACACTCTATCTACATTTTTTCAAGTAAAATGTTACATCATTTGCTTTTGAAGTATTAATTGTTTTAGCACCCAAGAAAACATGATTCTAGGGAAAACACACTGCTGATCTGATTCAGAATTTGTTCAGCTATCCTCTCTTGGTGGAGACAGGTATCTAGGCAATTCTATTTTTCAGCCAAAAGTTACAAGATCCAACTCAAGACTTCCAGCAAGAAGCTTTGTGCCCTCTGTTAGATAGGAAAGGTGGAGCTAGGCAATAATAGTGATCCTTTCTGATTTAAGTTTGTAACTGTGCCTCTCTGCAGTAGTCCCATGGGAACAATCACACAGATCTCTGAAAGCAGCAGAGCTTATAAAAGAAGAAGTAGTGGGAAGGCAGGATGATCCTCGTGGCAGAGCTGACAGTGGTGGTGGCTGTTGCTTAGGAATGAACAGAAGCAGCAGAATTACAGTGTCTGGGAGTGCTTTCAAGAAAGCAATGGCTGAGGCTTTGCCACAGAGACTTAAAAAGCTGAATCCAAGAGAAGAGGAAAGCAAACTGCTAGCATACACTAAATAAGCCCTTTTATGAGTGGTTTTGGTTTTGAGTTTTTGGTTGTTTGTTTGTTTTGTTTGTTTTGTTTTGTTGAGGGGTTTTGTTTCGTTTGGGTTTTTTTTTTTTGTTTTGGTTTTGGGGTTTTTTTCATAATTTAAAAAGTAAATCGCCTGAGTTTTGGAGCAGGTGGTGTTCGTGCCTGAGCAGTGCAGTCAGGGAGCTGCTTCATCGGCAGCTCAGCCCAGCACTACAGTGCAGCAACAAGAGAGGAGTGAGGAGAAAATAGCGGGGAGGAGGCACAGTCTGACTGCACAGAGATTAACTCCTTCCCTCCACTTCCAATCTCTCTGCAAAATTCTGCCGGAGGGGGAAGAGAAAACTCCGTTTATGTCTCTTCCCCTCCTTTAACTGGCCAGAAGCACGTCTGATATGGGACCTTCTGCAGAGGGACCTGCTGGTCCCGTCCTCCCCTCCTGGCACCGTGCGATGAAACCGGTCACTTGCAGTGGAGATGAGCACACAGTGCTCGGAAACACCAGCCGGGTTTTCCTTTCAGCTCTCATCAGATGCTGCTCGGTCCCCTTAATTCTTTGGGTTAGTTCCCGTTTTCATTATCTCTGCCTTTGTCTTGCTGATGGTGGCTGCATCTCGGTCCTGCTGAACCCGGGCTGTGCAGAGCATGATGCCATCCCATCCACAAAGGTTTTGAAGTTGTTTCTTTCAAAAGCGAACAGGAAAGTATTTCTCATTCTAAGGAACAACCTCGGGAGGTGAAAAGCAGATCAGGTGATTCTGCCGTTTAACTCTTTTCTGTGTGGCCGAGGTGTAACTTAAACACCAGTGTTCATACACACATCCCCACCCCAAGCCCACACTTCTTGTTTGCCCTTTCTAAGCACTTTGTTCCAAAGGTTTTTGTTTAGCCGGGATGCTCAGGGCATGGCAGCATTTCATACCAATAGCTGCCTGCTGATGCAAACAGAGCAGAAACAAAGGAACTGCCTCTTGCTCGTTTACTACAGTCTTCACGGATTAAAACAAAAAACCAAACCAACAGCCGTCCAAGACACCAAGAACAGGAACAAACCCTCAGCTAACTGGTAATTTCCACAGCTCTGAATTCTCGGTCTCACTTTCTCCTGTCATTCTCCATGTTGTGTTTTGTAAGCGCAAGTTTGCAAGAACAAAGCACTGCAGAGAAGCAGATAATAAGCACATACAGTGCCTTCTACTTGGCACCCCAAACCCAAGTTTTTCTCCAGGCTGTACTGGAATAATAGTAATGTACAGAGAATAATCAAGCCATGATACCAAAAGCAACTTGAACATGCTAAAACAACCTCCTAGAGAACAAAGTAAAAAGAAAGTAAAAATTACACATTTTACTTAACAGCTACAGTAACAACATCAAACCCATCAGCGAGTATAGATTTAATAGCCAGGGCGTGTTCTGTGTCAATAAGCAGTATGAATATGTATCAGTTGGCAGGCTCAGGATAGAATTCCTCGAGTTGGGGCAGCAGGGGTCCAAAACAGAGGAAGGACAGCACTTGAGCCTTCTCCAGTTGCTTCAGATTATCTAAAGTGTTGCAATTCCTTATGCTGTACAGGTCAGATTTAGATTCCTGTGGGACCCAGGGTTTATGCAGGGCAGCAGATTATGCATTCCTGCCAATGGTTTGACAGGATTGCCTCTGCTGTGTTCCCCACAGATGCTGCTGAGTACAATGGGACTGCACAAGGCATAATTAAAGCATGGTATGGACCTCAACTACTGCACATCAATGTGTGCAGGTGTGGGCTGATTCCTGAAATAAATGGAAAGTGAGAAAGAGCAAATATTTAATCACCAATTCTTGCCAATCCTGCCCCTCTGTAGGAAAAATGACGCAGAACTAGGACCACACATTTCACTTTTTCCATATGAAAATCACAGAGGTCTCAGTGTACCATAAGAGAAAGCTGAGAAGGCTAGAGGAAAACAGCAGAATTAGCAGGTAGATATTGTGAGAAAGTGAGACCTTTTCTATCCTGCCTCTGTAACCTAGCTGGAGCATCTGCTATCCAAGTTGACATCAGCAGTCCAGCTCAAGAGAAATGCCTCCTGTCCCTTTACAGCTCCTGATGTGTTGCATCAAATGCTGTCAGCTCAAATTAAGCACTGCTGTTTTCTCCCTGTGTCCTGCCTGCTGCCTGACTTGTTGCACTTGTGTGTGCAGCTGCAGAGTATATACCCTGGCAGAGGCTGGTAACTGCTCCCCTCCCTGGATAGTTTGAGGAAGCAGCATGGCCAAGTTGGCAAATCACCATCGTAAGGATTGGACTTGCCCAGCTCTGCACATCTCTGAAACTGGTCCCTTCTCTCCCTGTTTATCTCCAACTTTTTGTTTAGACAGAAAGACTGCAGTCTAGCAACCACTCAGAACAGGAGTCTTGTGCTTGTGCAGCCCCCAGAACACAGATTTCTAGACTCAGCTAAGTACATGGTCTCAAATGAAATGGAGCAGCACTGAAAACAAGCAGAGTGCATCCAGCTTCTGCTGTACTGTATATTTAATACTGTTCCATATCCAGATGCTTCTAGTTTCTCCAAAGACCAGTTTTCTACTGATGTGAAACATCAACAGGGACCATTCAAAAGGTACAACTAGATACAATACTGAAGCAAGGATTTTTGGAGGAGACTAAAAATCTCAAACTGCCAAGATGTAAAATTATGTCCTTTTGAAAACCAGAATATACAAAACCCATACATAATTTTTTGGAGCCTGTGGCTTGTCCTGAAACTGTCATGGTTCAACACTAGCTGGCAACTCAGCCAGACAGAGCAACTCACTCAATCCCCCACAGTGGAATGGGGGAGAGAATCAGAAGGGTAAAAGTAAGAAAACTTGTGAATTGAGATATAGATATAGGGAAAGCAAAAGCCACGCACATGTGAGCAAAACAAAACAAGGAATCCATTCCCTTCCCATGGGCAGGTGTTTAGCATTCCCCAGTAAAGCAGAGCTCCATCATGCATAAGGGTGACTTGGGAAGGCAAACGTTATCCAACCCTTCCTTCTTCCTCTCCCAGCTTTATGTGTTGAGCACAATGCCATATGGTCTGGAATATCCCTTTGGTCAGTTGGAGTCAGCTGTCCTGGCTCTGTGCCTTCCCAACTCCTTGTGCACCTCCAGCCTCCTTGCTGGTGGAGCAGCAAAGAAGCAGGAAAGGCCTTGACTCTGTGTAAGAACAGCTCAACAAGAACTAAAACATTGCTGAATTTTCAGTGCTGTTTCCAGAACAAATCCAAAACACAGCCCACACTACCTATGGAGAAGAAAATTAACTCTACCCCAGACAAAATCAGCACAAAGACCAAACACTCTTCATTTCCTCTCATCTCTTAAATGACATTGCTGGACTGTTGAGCAAAAGAGGTTAGATCACAGCAAACAGAAATTTTCCCTCATAATACACCAAAGATCATCTTTGACACCATGCCAGATTCTTAAAGGCTACCAAATTAATGCTCTGTTTCATCTCCACAAACTAGCAGGCTCTGAGTTTCCAGGGCTTTTGGAAGCCAAGTGCACAAGGTTTCAGACTGGCTACTTCAGGAAGACAAGTGTGGGTCCGAAAAAACTCTTGCTTTGCTGTGGGTTGGAAAAACATTTTTATCTCTCCTGATTTTAGAGACTATCTTCCTTTCACAGATGCTCCAATAACATTTTAGGGCTTCATCTGTTGGACAAAATGATTTGCACAGTCCAAGCTTTCTTCCTATGTTCATCCTGGAGATGTCTCTCTTTCGAACATCCTGTGTAACGTAGCCGTTGACTCCAGCTGCCATTGACTCCCTGCCCCAAGGTCCATGGGGCAATGGGAATGTCTTCCCAACACACATATTTCTTATGGGCCTCTACACCCATCTCATAGGAGCAGAGCATATTTTTGATTTGTCAAGACACACACTTCACTGCAGAGCCATCCTTTGTTGGGCAATAAAGGAGGCTGCCTTCTCTTGCTAGAACAAAACAAGTGCCTCAGAAGGAAACATCTCTTCTCACAATTTATTCACAAAGCCTGCCCAAAAGAAAAACAAGACAGAAAAAGTACAGGTTTAGGTCCCTTAAAGTGTCCTGAGAATTATATACACTCTCTATTTGATTAGACTGTAGTGTGATATAATAGGAAACACCACTAGAGCCATAATGAGCCCACAGGACATCCTGACAAGATGCCAGACTAAACATGAAACCATAGTCTCTTGACTATTTAATTTGTGTTTCTTTTTCCCTTGCATTTCTTCTCTGGTTCCCAGTGCATTAATTTATCTTGCCAACAGACCTGAAAAACTTCTAAATACTGTGAATAATGTGTTCTCTGCCTGCTCCCTCTCAGGTGGAGTGTTGCCTTACTACTGAAGACTTCAAGAGGGTTTCCAGCCAGGTAAAGAAGTGTAACTGGCACTTGCTGGGACTTGCACATACAACCACACCCTTTCAAACCATTTGGAAGGAGTGTCTCAGAGCAGGTTTTCCCACTGAGCGACGTGATCTTCCACCTGTTGACCTCTGGAATGGAAATTAAGAAGGAACATGTCTCTGTGGACCATGCAAGTGTTGGGAGAAACCCTGCTCCTGATACTGCTGAGAAAATCCTCTACTTCTCTTTTCTTTCAACTCTTCTTTCCAAATTGAAGAAACACTTCTCATTTGACATGTCTATAAAATTTAGGGACACCCTGCTGCATAAGAAAGGCTGATGCAATGAAAGGTTCTGCAGTCTCTTTCCAGCACCTCATGGTGGTGAAACAAATACCAGACATTCACCATGGAACACCAAACAGGTGAGCACAATCCAGCTCAAACTGGTCATGCCATAGGGAAAACCTCACTTACAGCAACGTGGAGATTGCAAACTGGTGGGCTTCCAATGTCATCATAGCATGGAGTATTAAAAGAGCTAGCCCAGATCCTGAAAACCATAAAGCACATGCAGCATAAAGATTCATACAGGCTAATTCACACCTGCTACTCTGCAGTTAGTTTGAATATCTCCATGGAGTTTTTCCTGAAGGCAAACACTGAGAGAGAGAATGTAAAAAATTTAACATACTTTGCAGTGTTCACTGTAAGGACAACTAACCATGATCCCTCTGTGATCCTACTGCAGAATAAATTGATTAGAAAGAGCAGGCAAGAAGTGTTTGTTAAGGCAAAGAATCTATAGAATTTCATTCTTGCCTCCAATTTTTGCACAGTTTTGGCACTTATATTTAGCAAGTGTTGTAGTGCCTCTCACTGAACAAGAATTAGGTGTTACAATAAGCCTCTGCCAGTAATGCTGCCTAAACACTTGTGATCCTGAGCAGATGGAGAAATGCAGCTGAGTGGCATCACATGCATTTTATTAATTTCTCCTTTCTTCTTCTCTCCTAGTCTCCAGTATTGAACTAAAGATTGCTGAATCTACTGAGTCCTTCCCCATGTAGGGTCAATATCCAATTGCTTCTGTAATATTGCCTGCTGCTTTATCAGTCCAGTCTTACATGCATCATAACAATGCTTTCCTCATTTTCTTTGTGAGGTAATTCATCAGTCTCCTAGACAACATGACAGTAGTACATAGGTTCAAAAATTAGGCAAGAGAAACTGTATTCTAATTCCTCTGTAAGACATCTGGTAAAGAAACCTGGCTCCACAACTTTTCTCTTCACATATTTCAACCACCAGATAGTTATCAAACCTCTGTAGTATAGCCAAGAAGTTCTTTCTTGAGTCCTTTTTTTTTTTCCTCAGTCTTGTTTGAATGTAAATGCAATGCCTGGTTAGAACCAGAAGGTGAGTACTGTCACTAGGTAATTTTTAGTCTTGTTCCACCCACACTGAAGTGACCAAGCATTTCATTTTAATCCAGATGTTCCTAGTTCTTTATTGAAAATTGCTAAGGTAGGTCTGACACATTTTTCTAACCACTCCAAGTTGCTCTGTTTTCTCTTAATTTCCTGTGGAGATCTTTCTCATTCAATAAAGCCCTTCCTCTGGCAGAATAAAGTATGTTGGATCAGACATTAATTTTTTTAATGTCTGGGACTTGTTCTTGTTAGAACAGAAATCAAATAAAACCATGTAGAGAGTATTCCTAAGTGTAATAAATGGTCCTTGTTTAACCCAAGGTTGTATGTATGAGCAGAGGCTTCTACACGCTGAAGTTGCAACATTGTTTAGTTTGCCAGTAACCACACATTTGTTGGAAGTCTTCAGTGACATCCACACCAAAGCTCAAACCCTAAGAAGTTGCTTAAGCAAAAAAGTGGAAATTAGAAATTCCATTACTCGTGGGTTTGCAATGAAATAACTTAGTCAAAGTGATGACCAGGACGTGCATTCAGCAACTCTGAAATGCAGCCATGCTCAGGAACTTCAGGCCAAACTCTATTATAAAACAGGGTGAATCATGATTAAAAAAAATTGCCTTGAAGGTCTCCTTGAAGGTCTCTTAGTTAGAGACCACCGAGAGCTTGCCACACCTGTGCAGAAATAATCAAAAGCAGATCCATCCTTGTCAAGATTTGAACTGGAACTCTGTCACATATGAAACTTGAAGTTAGTTGTGTGTTAAAATTTTATAATATGGGGACTGGAATCAACATAATAGGAAGAAGGGAGCTACTAATAAGAAAATTCAGCTGAGAATTTTGAGGGGATAGTACTTTTTCTCATCTCTTACTTATTACTGAAAGAAATGCGCCACAACAGGCTGGGGACAGAGCTGCTGGGAAGGAAGCACCTTTGTGGAGAAGGACCTGGGAGTCCTGGTGGACAACAAGTTGTCACTGAGCCAGCAGTGCCCATGTGGCCAAGAAGGCCAATGGCATCCTGGGTGCATTAGAACAGCATTGCCAGCAGGTCAAGGGAAGATGATCCTGCCCTTCTACTCAGCCCTGAGGAAGCACATCTGGGGTGCTGTGTCCAGTTCTGGGCTCCTCAGGATGAGAGAGACATGGAACTCCTGGAATAAGTCCAGTGGAGGGCAACAAAAAGGGTTAAGGGACTGGAGCACCTCACTTAGGAGGAAATGCTGAGGGAACTGGGCCTTCAGCCTCAAAAAGAGAAGACTGAGAGGAGACCTCATAAATGTTAATAAGTATCTGAAGCAAGAGTGCCAAGAGGAGGGAGCCAAGCAATAGGACAAGAGGCAATGGGCAGAAAGTGATGCACAAGGAGTTTAATCTGAACACAAGGAAGAACTTTGCTGTGTGTCATCGTGTGCTGGATTGTCCAGAGAGGGTGCAGAGTGTCCCTCACTGGAGATATTCAGGATCTATCTCGACACAGTCCTGTGCTGTGTGCTCTGGGATGGCCCTGCTGAAGCAGGGAAGTTGGATCACTGTGGTCTCTTCCAGCCTGGCCCATTCTGTGATTCTGTGAAATGGTCCCAAACAGACAAATGTGGTTATTACAGACTTGTGACATTCTGGATCTAAAGAAATTGAGATTCAGTGCTAAAGCATGAATCTGTAACACAAAATGCTTATTTAGCAGAATTAAGTACAATATTTTGCTAAATCAGGAAGATGACGGCCCGACTGTTGACTTCAAAACAGTTTCATCACCTTTGTAAGAAAGAAAATTTAGTATCTTCATGATTCCCTCTACTTCTGAAATACTTTTCCTCTTCTTTAAATGGGCCATCACTGATACTTGCTCAGAAATGCAAAAGGAATGCACAAAGCAAGAAATGGTGTAATGCAAGCATGCATTTTGTTCTCTCTTTAAAACATATCACCTATTAAAGACAGAAAACACATATCTTAGTTTAGCTTCAGACCATTCAGAGATGGGTGAAATATTCATTCAGAAATTCAGGAATTAGCTCATGTACAAGAGGGGAGAACAAAATGCAGCTGCTGAAGGGGGGAAAAAAGGGAGGGGAACCTTAGATATGAAACATAATATTCCTCAAGCTATTATGTTACCCACTTGTGTTAACATCCAATATTTCTTCTTTTAAATTGCAACTTGTATGCCCTGTATTTTAAGGCATCAAATTATACTGCCATATTGAGGATTATTTAAGCAATCCCAGTAAGTAGGTCAGTCAGTAATTTACTCTTGGTTTATTAGAGGGTGCTAAAAGAAAAGAGCAACACCGTTATTTATCAAATGAACAGCTGGACCCAAATTGTTGGGGGAGAAAAAGCCATTAGTTGAGGAAGTGTTTTGTTAAGATTTCTAGCATAATGAAAAGTATGGCAAAACCTTTGCTTACCACAAAAATTTGTGTAGGGAGCAAATGCAATTAGAGCAGCCTCCTTTGCACAGCAGGTTGGATTAAGCATCAGGAGGAACACAGCAAAGAAGAGCTCTGATGACCCAGGGGACCAAGATGGGGGATGCATTTGGTTTTGTGCAACCTCATTAGACCAGATTTTTCCTCAACCAGAGTGGCAAGACTCCAGAAGCTGCCACTGAGAGAAAAAAGAGAAAAGGATCTCAGTCAAATTTCTTTAGAATCACAAGAAAGAATCATTCAGTTATGATTTTGACATATACAAAGGCAAAAAGTTATTAAATTGTCCTTATGAAACCAGAACAGCCTTCTGGCAGCAGAGCTCAGATATTTACTTGGTAACTAATCTCCGATTTCCCAGCATTCCCACTGGAAATTCTCTCCAGTACTGTAATGCATCAAATGAATTCTAAAGAGAAGGTATTGATTTTGATGTGTGGCTGTAGGTAAATATGTAGGGCTAGAATAAAGCTTTTAAAAGGCACTAGCTGAATGGCATAGAAGGGGTGAAAAGGGCAAAGATCTGGTCTTCAAGCTGATAGATCAAGGCCCTGACACTTATTCTTCCTTCTGGAAGCAGAATCAGCAACTCCTTCCTGTGGTGAGGGATTTTCATGGGTTTGGGTAGAGGTGGTGATTATGTCCTGCTTGTGCATCGTCATCCTCACCACTACCCAGAACAGGCAATTGCAGGCACTAATACTTTGCATTCATAACAGAGGTAAATGGTAATATTCTTTTGGCTCAGTTATTTTTCATCAGTGTAACTGTGCCTGGGCTGTGGTAATAAACCAAAAGTTTTGCTGATGTTGGCCTCAAGAGCTTCCTTGAATGCTAGCTCTCAGTTACAGTTTGTCTTTTCCTTTGCTTAGAAACCTTGCTCCATAAAAACAAGTTTTATTCATGAACCTAGCTCTAGCTGGCCTTCCTCAGTGCAAGAGACTGATTTCAAAAGTTCAGCTTCCTTTCCCCTCCCTCACAAAGAAATTTTTTTCATAATCTCTGAAGCAAAAACATAATTAAATTTCCAAATCACTGCCACAGGATTTTATGGGAGGCTTAACTTTCCAGAAGAGTCTGCAATAAATCAGAAAGGCTTTATTAAGAGCTAATTTAAAATATCCTGGTAATTTTTTTGCCCTTACAGAAACACAGAGAGCAAGTAAGATCATCACATTGCTCTGCTGCAGAAAAGAGGTAATTTGGGGCAGTGAACAAGAAATGGGTAGTCAGAAGGTCAGTACTGGGACAATCCTTGATCTCTATTTAGTTCTCAGTTTTCCAAGTTCATAGCCTGTGGAGGGTAACAGGATCTTCCCATTAAATACTGGAGAATATTAAGCAGTTACAGAATACAATTTCTGAATTGATTACAAGAACCAGCTTTCCACAGAAGGCAGTATGTCCAAGTCCCCACTGTTCAGAGCATTAGGAAACTTTGGACAAATTTGCATTTGTCCAAAAGGCATCTGCATTTTTAAGGACTCAGGAAAATAAGTATAGACGCAAAATATGAACTGAAAGTCAATAAATTAGGGTATCAGCCTAATGGAGGAAAAACATTTCATCAGAAATTCATTTTCAGGGAAAGCCCATGATCCTTCTCTGGCACCTGTCTTGTGACTGAAGAGTTTATTAGCCCAGATACCTCAGACAGTCTTGTAACCAGCAGTATCTGTTCCTCTTCTCCAGGTAACCAGGAATCAATCCATTTTGGACATCATGCATCACATTTCATCTGGCAATCCAGAAGCCAGCACAAATAGTTGTTTCCTGAAAAAAACACTCTGCTCATTGATTCTTGAAGTTCATGGCTAGTCCTGAGGCACAAGCAGTGTGAAGAACACGGAGTTTGTGTGAAATCCTTCGGGTGGCACAAGCATGGACCGCTGTTTCCTCCAAATTCCTAACCTAAATTCATCCCTGACAGCTGTGGTGACCTCATCTGTGTCCAGCCCCATGTCTTGCCAGCAGGATAATGCATAGCTGACCAAAAAACCCAGACAAGAAATTCAACACCTTGCAGATGGTATGGCCTGTGTGGTCTCTGTTACCTTGTTACCTCTGTTACCTTGAAATGGCTCTAGCACTGAGGAGGGGCTGACAGAAAAACTGACAGTTCTCAATTCACTTTGAGATGAGGAGGATGACAGAGTCAAAACACGTAAGCCAAGCTTACTAGTGTCTTTTGCCAAGGCCATTAGAGAACATGTGTGTCCCAGCCCATGATGTCTAAGCATGTCAGTATTTCCATGGTCAAGGGAATCAGAGAGAGATGACCCAAAAGGATCAAATGTTGACCACAGAAAGCCACAAAACTAATGCACTCACCCAAGTTTTTACAAGGTACACAAACTATCCAGGCTCCAGAGAGTCCAAGGGTGTCAGGAATCATGAAGGATGAATCACCTTTTTCACAATTCTCTCCTAAAATAGGAGGAGTAAGAGTAGACTCATAAATAAGTCTACAAACAGTAGGAGAGCAAACAAGGATCCAGTAATCCCATGTTTGAAAGCAAGCTTGACTCTGTGCTGCCCTCACTCCCACAAAAATGACCCTGTCAGCCTATCCTGTCTGTACCTACTGGCTCACCACAAGAGGTTACAGAGACACAGTCCATTAACAGATTTCCTCAGCAAAATTCCACTTCAGAAAACACTTTACTTCAAAAGAAGCTGAAAAGTCACATAAAAATCAGATCATCTGGCCCACAAGATATGAGAAAACTTTCCACAACAAGAAACAGACAGATGAACAGCTAGACTAAGGCAGCAGGATTTCGCAAAATGCCTGCTCTATAGTGCCTGTCTGATATCATGAATCAATAGATTACTGGCTTATGACCTGTGGAGTTTCCATTCACTTACAGAGCACAGAGGAATATGGGCTAGGATATGCTCTAGCAGAACAACTCAGTAGTACAGCACTTAGGCATTAGCTACAAAATGCTGATGAAAAAACACACCAAAAGTAGAGCCCCTCCTGGAAATTCCATTTACTAGTATTTTAACCAAACACATTTTTCTGCCTTGAGTAAACAAGCATATGAGGAAAAAATGAAGAGCTAAGAGAGGTTTGGATTTTTTTCATTTTTTACGTCTAGCTTAAGTAACAAATAGCTGGCTTCTACACTGCTGACTTCTTGCTTAGGTGGGGCCATTTGGCTTTTGAAAGCTTAACAGGGACTGTAACTAGACCACTGCTTCAGACTACAAATTGTCAAATTTGTCATCTAAAATTCCACCCCCACCACGAAGCAATTGGAAGAAGAATGCAAAAGAAGTGTCTGCATTTCTGTGTGAATGCAGAAGGTCTGGCCTGAAATCCACACACAGAGCTTGGGTCCAAAGATGCAGCAGCCTCACCAGGGGTGTCCACCTGAGCATGCCCAGATGGTCCAAGCAGCTCTGACAGCACAATGCCTGGGGAGGGGGCTTCACAGGGAAGTGGCCTCTTTGGGACAAGGGTGCTGAGACTGGCCAACCCTGTCCTATGAGCTCTGCCTGCTACACCTAATGCATGGACACTGGAAGAAAAGGATAAAAGCCTAGAGGTTATTATGGGATGTAATAGGACTGGCAGATTGGGGATCATACACAGACTGTAGCATCATAAAGAAGCTGAGGCAGGGTAGGACCTTGTAAGCTAGAATCCTGGAGTTTATTTTAATATTAAGAAAAAAACAAACCAAAAAACAACACATAATTGAAAGCATTGATCTGTTCTGTGTATCTATACATTCTGGACAAAAAAGGATAGCAGAAACCAAGAGCATACCTCAGATGTTTACTGTTACTATGAAAAAGTTCAAGTGAATTTGTTTTATTTAACCATAATGAAAAGAAGAGTAATACCTATGAGAGAGCTATAATAAAGAGCAAGTTCTGATTTCAGTCATGGAGTCCTTTAAAGACATTGCTCTTACATACCAGGTCTAAGGCTTTCTTGAGGAGAGTAACACACTACCAAAAGCAAAGCTGGGCTGGAAAAAGGAAGGTTATTCTTCTGTGCTTCTCAGTTTCAGCACAGAAGCTGTTTCAAAGCGAAGAATAAAGTCGCTGTATTTCGTGAGGCAGCTGAGGAAAACCTTCAGGGTTTGCTGTGAAGGTGCAGTAATCTCTGCATTCAGCACAACACTGCACATGCAGCAACATCTTTGGCAGCTGGGCCTTACACACAGTGCCCTTTATGCACAGGAACACAAGGCAGTCCTTAATGCCTGATCTCAAGCCTGGAATTCCGTTGTGGGTACATAAGACAGAGTCTATCAGACTACTTAGACATTTAACAAGATATTGCTCTTACCCTCAAGGTTCCTCAGTGAAACCAGGGCCTTCCCACTGACTTCAGCTTTCCCTAAACAATCACTGCATCCTGCAGCCACCTAGACAGCTGTTCCCTGCCATCCCCCTTCCATCCCACCTACAGATTTGAATCTAGCTTCCTTTTCTTGGGAATAATTATTTATTAGCTGCCAGCAAGTAGCTATTTTTCCAAGGCAGTCGGGATGTGAAGGGTGTATTGATAAACTGGGCTCTGAGTCCCTCTGAAAGAGAGAGCAACCTCCCTCTGCTCATGGCAGATATGACCTCTCATGTTGGCAGACATATTGGGGAAGCAGCTTTCTGACATGGCAGCACTTCATGTTCCTCTTTGTGTGAAAAAACACTCACTAAAAATGTCAGAGCTCCTTAAAAGAAAAAGATGCTTCCCATCAACATTCAGAAGAATCAAGAAAAACTTCCCCTATCATCAGATGTTCTTTTGCATTCAGGAATGAGAAAGAACAGGGAAGCAGGAGAAGCAAACTTGATTTGCTTTCTATATGCAGACATGTGTGCAAGCATCTACTCTGATCACTCCATCCATGTTTTCACTAAGTCTGAACAGGGAAGCTCCTTGTTTATCCTGGTATGTCACTGACCAAGTTTCCCTGTTTCTCTCCACCTCCCCTCAGAGGCATTTTGGAATTCTTCAAAGAAGTAAATGGGTTTGGCATTTAAGTGACTGGCCTTCAGCTACAGACTCAGCACTCTGAATCATGTGAGCCAGACCTGCCCTCTGTCTTGAAGCAGAGGCTTCTTCTTTGTCAACGCTTCCTTAAAGCAGTATCTGCACACTGGGGCCTCCTTGCTCCTGCTGGTGAAACTATACCCTCCTAGAAAGCTGATCCAGGTCTTCAAAACCCACAGACATTTCAAGAAAGCCAAAATTGCCAATGAGCCTCCATCTTGCAAAACCAATCACTCCACTGACCACGGTTACTCCTGTCAGAAGGCTGAGAAAGAAGGTCACAAAGTTACAGCCAATCAAAAAGAATTTTTTTTTCAGCTCATCTAGAAATCTGGGTACAAGTTTGTTCTTCCTCTAATTAGAGGGAAAGGAGGAGAATGTGAAAGGCTGAATTTCAGGAGGATCTTTTACTTCACTGCAATGCACTTTTTAAACACTCTTTAACTCACACAGGAAACATTTGGGGTGGACTTCATTAACTTACTGATAGGGTATAAAAAGAAGATTAAAAAGACAATGAAGTAGCAGAGGGAGACAGGAGATTAGTGAAATATTTCACATGCAAAACTAGAACTGCACTGAGGAATCTGTCATCCCAGCCTTTCCCTATCCTCTAATGGTATCATTTCCAGAGAAGGATTTTGTGTTTTCATTATGCTCCTTGTAAACTGCTAGTGAAGTGTTACAACTAAGAGGAAAAGCAGACAGACAGCTTCTGAGACTGACCAAGAGGAAGGTGCCATCTGCAGAAAAACAAAGTCAGAAAAATATGCAGGCATGTCTAGAACACATTACATCCCTTTTTTTCTGATTCTACACTTCTGTCATTTAGAAGTATCAGCCCACTCACCAACTTCAGAGCCTGAAATCCTGTCTTTTCCATCTACCACTTTGCAGTTTCACACAAATGCCAAAGTCGTCAGGATGGAGTCCATAAAGGAGAAAAAAAAAAACAAAAAAACAAAAAACAACCAAACCAAAACCTGTCAAGCCAAAAAAAACCCTTGCTGCCAAGGCAAAGCCCAGTCCAGATGTGTTGGTAATTTCTCACTTGCCTGTATGAAAAAATGAGTACAGATAAAATTTCCCTTTCTTGCCTTCCATTCTGCCTCCAGGAATAACACAGTCTCTCTCCTTACCGTAGAACAGAGGCATCAAGCCCCCCTCCATGTACATCCATGACAGTAACCAAATTTTTTTTCCATATTTCAGTCCTAGACAGAGCTGAGAGGAGAGTGAAAAGGCTTTTTACAGTGATATATTTCAATGTGCTTTACAGTCACAAGGAAACAGGTCAATTATGACAGTTCCTGAAGTGATAATATCTGAGGCAGATTTACTGCACTGCTCTTTGGAGTCCAGCAAGACTTTCTATCCTATTTAGAGAAGACACCTTATCAAAGTTGTAATTCCATTGCACTGAGATACACATACCACAAGCACACTGAGGGAAAGCCTCAAAAGTAAGCACAGACAAATGATGTATTTTTCTTTCACTCTAAGCAAACAAATTATTTATCACAGAGACTTTAGCAGAACTCACCATTACACAAACAAAGTAGGCAACTGGGCATTATGACCAAAATTTTGAAAAGCAGACAGACACAGAGTGCCCACTTTGTGACATTTTACAGTGATCTCTGATTAGCAAAAGAGCAGAGTGACAATCTCTCATATCAGCCCAAGCCTGGCACCTTAAATGCACAGTGATTTTGAAAATCCAAAGGGAAAGTCACTGAAAATTCTACCACTACAGAATGAAATTGCCTTGGCCCTTCATGAACCCCTCCTGAGGCTGATCAAGTAGTTTTAGGGCCAACATCATGGAAAATGGTGTGACACTCCCATCTGCAGAACTGTAAGGGCGATACAGCAAAGCAGATACTTTGCACTGTGCAGTTGAATCACCAGAGGAACACCAAGACTCCTGTATGTCTTTCAACATCAAATAGAACCAAAGTGATTTTTCCCACATAACTGATAGTTGGTACTGTATCCAAATGTCTAACAAAAACTGGCTGGCTTTGAAAGAGATTTTTTTTCTGGCTTCCTTCCAAACTGGTCTCAAAGCTACCTCCATAAGATGCAAGCCTCCAATGTAACAGATATGCAAGAAAAAAAGATGATCAGTAGTTGCATATATTAAATCCTGAGATATTTTCCACTGTTGCAGGTGCTCATAGATCATCTGGTCCAAACTTACTTCAGCTCATATTTTTTATTATTCCCCAAAATAGATAAATGAAGCAAAAAAGGACAGAATTTTTTAACTCCTCCTCCTTCCCTCCCCTAAATTAACCTCTTGAATTCTTCCATAATGTGTAATCATGTGGTAGAGGATATTTTTCCCCCCTTCCTGAGCAAGTAGTGAAGAAGTAAACTCCATTTTGCTTGATAGAAATGCTGCAGAGATGCACTCAACTTATTTCTTGCCACTTGACAGAAATGCTCTATTTTTTCCTCTTTTTTTTCCTTTTTCCTTTTTTTTTTTTTTTTTTTCCAAAAAGGGGAAAAATTTTTTTGCCAGCCCTGGG
>VZRX01011224.1:209503-226118 GCA_013398075.1 Notiomystis cincta
GCCAGGGGGCAGCAGCGGGCGCGGGGGCGGCGCCGCCCGGGCCGGGCCCGACCCGCTCCCCTTCCGCCGGGCCGGCCCTGCCGTTCGGGCCGGGAGTTTCGCCCGCTCCCGGGAGTTGCACGGCTGGGTCGGTGGCTTTAGTGACCGTCTCGATCTTGCCTCGGTTTGATGGAATGGCCGGACTGGTTGCCTTGGGGGGGTTGTGGTACGGTTTTTTTTTTGGTTGGGGTTTTTTTTGTGATTTTTCATCGGGGGATACATGCTGTTAGGGAAGGGGTAAGGCACGTCTTTGTCCATCATCCGTATCTGAAACTTTAAAGGGAAGTTACCTTTAAGACGATACTCTGGGAAACGCGAAAACCAGTGAGTGAGAGGGAGAGTGCGTGGTGTTTTGTCAGGGTGTGTCACAAGGCAGTGTGAGAACCTGAAGTGTAGAACTTCGTGGAGTTTTCTGGTGCGTTGAATTCAGTGCAGAGCAGCACGTCTCGGGACAGGAGGACAGTCTTAAGTTTTCCATGGGAAGGTTTAGGTTGGACATGAGGAAGAATTTCTTCACAGAAGGGATGATTAGACGTTGGAATGGGCTGCTCAGGGAGGTGGTGGAGTCACCGTCCCTGGAGGTGTTTAAGGAAAGCCTGGACGTGGCAATTAATGCCACAGTTGACAGGGTGGTGTTCAGTCACAGATTGGACTCGATGATCTCAGAGGTCTTTCCCAACCTAATTGATTCTGTGATATGAGACGGCAATCTGATCAGTGTTCAGTAGTGTAACTGGGAATGCATAGTGGCAGGTTTTTCTCAGTGACGTTAAAATGTTTTGTAGGATAAGTTCTCATGGAGCCATGCCTTGTTTCCATAATCTGACCGTTATAACTATGGATGCATTTGCTTCGATTTTTATTAAACTGAACTTTTCAATTGTTTAAGCTTTCTTCCTTGCAAGTAACAATGTGTGAGGAAATCAAGGGTTATGTGGTTGAAAGGTTGGATTTTATTGTTTCTTTATCAAGCTGTTTTGTTATTAGGACTAGGTAGACACAGACATCTCTGCTTTGTACCCCCTGGAGCTCATAAACTGGAAATTCAGACTTATTTAAAGCAATTGCTTAATGTGTTGCATATAAAATGAATGAGTGGGATGATGTATCCTTGTATACTCAGTAGCAGGACTGATTGGGACTCTTGAATGCTTTTTTTGCTCTGTTAGCACTATCCTATTCCAGGACTACACTTCCCAGAATGCTCTTCCCCTCAAACAGCACATGCTTTAAGGCAACAGACGGTTGCCCAAGTCAGCGTGGTAAGGGTGAGATGTGATAGTCCTGTGCTAAACCAGAGCTGTGCTCTAAGGATGCAAAGAAGTCCCAGCTTAAGTACTCCTGACCACTTCCCTGGCCTTGTGTGTTCCCTCTGCCCCGTAATATCCACTCACAGTTCAAGCCAGCCAGGGTCAGACTTGTCTGGTGACTCCCCTGACTCGGTGACCAAGTCATTCGGGTCGCTTGGCCCTGCATTTGTTTTGCTGGCACAGAGGGAGGATGGCATGGAAGTGGGCACAAGCAGGTGGAGAGGCAGCAGCGCTGCTTTTGGAGTTACACTGGTTAGGACTCTTCACTGAACTGTGATCCAGCCGTGGTGGGGCTGCCCTGAACTGAAGCTGAAGCTGCATAAGTCACATAGCAGCACACACACAGGGTTAAAGGGGGTTATGGAGAGGTCCATGGAGCACTAGAATTGGTGGAAATGTTTGTGTGAATTGGCAAGTGGGAGGAAGGAGGTCCTCTCTCTCCTGGAAACAGCGAGCTTTTATATTGTCTCTGTGACTGCTGAACGCTGGAGTTGTTGCAGTGACTTGAGGGGCTCACAGAGGCTTTGGGTGCTGTGCTCAGCCCCACCCTGAGAGAGCACCCAGTGGAGGACATGGCAGGGCAGAGGAGAAGGGGCAGGAGCTGCTGAAGTGTAATTCCCTTGCTGTCACTCATTTTGTGCTGGTATTGGATTGCTTCTGTGCCTGTATTGTGCTTGGATTAGTATCCAAACTGACACACAAAAATCATGTGGCTGCACAAGAGAGAAGGAGAATGTACAGGCTGAGCTGTTGGTGAGACACTGGAGCCTGGGTTTGGGATCTGTTTTGGATCCAGGTATGCTCTCCCAAACCTGCATCCTGGGGCTGCAGTTCTGCAACAGTCTGGACTGACCTGAGTCAGTTTTGACAGAGTCTTACAGCCTCTCCATGCCACTATTAATCCATGTCCAGTTCTTTGCTGAGCTTATTCTCAGCACTAACGAGCTGAAAAGAAACACTCAAATAACATTTTCTGGGGGTTCAATTTACTGAACCAGTTCACCCCAAATGCAGTAACCAAAATAAGACTTGAGTCTGTTTTGAATAGCTCCTTAAAGCTGTGCAGGTTTTCATTCAGCTTTGATTTTGATCAGTCGTTTTTATTCTGGTGATCCCATAGGAAAACTGGTTGCACAGCCTCGCAGTGAGAGGTACCAAATGCAATTGAGCTGTATTTTGGCATTTGAGGAAATGTGCCTGTCAAACTAACATAATAGAAGTACTAAAGACAGTGTAGTTTAAACAGTAGTGGTATTACTGCTTAATTTATTAATAAAGGGTTAAAACAGCACTATGGTCATTTATATTGAAATACAAAAGGTCCCTTGGAAGCTCTAATTGTGCTGGCAAACTTCACAGTTACAGGTAAACCTGAAGTCCTAAGTGGTCCAGATGAGGTGTTAGAGTTTGATGGCAGAGCTCTGTAGCAAGAGTTTCAAACTGTGTGGTGGTGTAAGTATGTTTGAGTTTTTGGCTTGAATGGGAAGATAGTGTTCATCTCTTCCTTTAATCCCTCAGTTCCTAAAGGACTTGTCAGTATGAGTCTGATGTAAGAACCAGTGAGAACACATTATATTGGAAGATACATTAAATACCACATGGTGATGGTGAGTGGGGCATCTCTTGCTCCCTTTCAGGTTTTCTGTTTGTATTAGTAACTGTGATGTTCATGGGGAAAGGAATCCTGGCTGTCATTTCTGGCTTTTGATATCATGTCTGGAAAGCAGTGTTCAATACTGGGAGGACGAATCACAGAATCCTGGAATGGGTCAGGTTGGAAGGGACCTCCGTGGGTCCTCTGGCCCAACCTCCCTGCTTAAGCAGGGTCATCCCAGAGCACATGGCACAGGATTGTGTTCAGATAGATCCTGAATATCTCCATTGAGGGAGACTCTGCACCCTCTCTGGTCAGTCTGTTCCAGTGCTCATTCACCCACACAGTAAAGAAGTTCTTCCTCATGTTCAGGTGGAACTTCTGAGCATCAGTTCCTGCCCATTGCCTCTTGTCCTATTGAATAGAGGCTGAAGAAGCACTCTTGAAGTTCTTCAAATTTGTCATTTGGCTGATACTAGAAAATAGAAGTAGCAGTAGATGGAGATAAAGATTATCTTGCTCATTAGGTTGTTGAGCCCAAACAAATAATGATTTTTCACCAGAATTTTGCAGTGCTTCACTAAATTACCTGATTTGCTTGAGGATGACTTATGTTGTGGTCTGTATCAATCTATTTTGGAGCAGAATGAAGTCTTTTTCCTAATGTTTAGTATAGTTTGAGTATCATTCCGTGGCCACATGGCTTCTTACCTTTGCAGTGGTACCTCCGTGGGTTAAGCAGAAGTGTGAGTTAGCACAGGCAGTACTGACCCTGCCCTATGGCTCTTGCAAAAGATGGGTTTCCTTCTCTGTGCACAGAATGCCTTTCCTTCAGTCTGCTGTGGCTGCTGTACCTGGTAGCTGGCAGAAAGTACCACAGTGAACATTTCCCCCCAGAGTGCTGGATACAGTACAGGACTGTCTGCAGTAGGACTCGTGGTAATTTCATTCTCCTGTACTGCTCGTGAGCTGTAGCACAGCACAGGATGAAGTTCAGCCCTGGTGTGCAAAGACACCAAGACTGAATTTCATCCAAGTCTTTAATGTAGTTTCTGTTCTAATGCTTTTCATTACCAGTGTTAAGAAAACGTGGTGGAATGAGGATTGATGAGAGTATATAGACCTATAAAATTGATACATTGAGAAGTAAGAAAAGTGAAGTTTGAGTTTGTCATTAAGTGTTTACGTCAGAGTTAGTCAGTGGCAGATCTTCACAGGGTTGGTCTTCTGGAAGAAGTTCAGGTGGGATGCTTAACAAGGAAGTTTAGAGGGGTCGTTTGGTTGGTTTTGAGGTTTTGATTTTGGTTTTTTTTTAGGTGTATGTTATTATAAACTTATATGTGTATGTTATCAGGCAAGTTTTATGAAGAAAAAAAAGCCTGTCCAAGGGTTTTTTGGAGGTACTTTCTAAAAAGGACTGGGTCTACATATAGTTGGATGAATAGAGTTAATCTTGAGGTTAAAGAAAATCCCTTCTGTTACTGGCAGCAAGAAAATTCTTTGTCCACTGAAATGATCTCAGTTCTTTTTCTTGATATTGATGCAGTAATTGAACCAGCTTTTGCTCAGCGTGATTCTGTTACACTTTTTTGATGGTCTTTACTGCCCTTCTGTGACAATTTGTAAAAGGTTCTAAAACCTGTCAGTTTCTGGGTGATATGTTCTAGTAAGATGTTTGAGCCAGTGCATCTGTTACTATACAATACACTTGTCTTCACTGTGTTTCCCTGATTGCCTCAATCTTCTGCATCTTTGTAAATAACTTAATTACAAATCATCTCTCCACAAACATTTCTTTAGGTAGCTGGATCACATAGATGTCTAACAGAAATCTAGTTAGTCTAGTTACTTTTACCTGTTAAAAAGCAGAATTTCTGCAAAAGACAGTATTTCAAACATCTGTTAGTTTGTTGTTACTTTCTTTCACCAGATGAAATGTGTGTTACAATGGCCTATTACCAGCTGCAAGCAGAGCACTGATGTTCTTTTTATAATTACAGTAAAGTGAAAAGGCACAATTTATTTCTTTGTGAGGAAGCACAAGGGAGGAGGGTGAATTAAAATCAAGTGAATGAATTACTAATGTGTAAAAGCAATTGTAAAATAATTGTGTAAATCAGATTTTTTCCTGCAAGTTATACTTAGTGAGACACAACTGTGTACAAAAACATTATTAGCTTTCTTAAAATTATTTATGCAGAAGACATTGAGACTGCAGACAAAAACTGGCATGTGCTTTGCTAGACATTTATGTTCTGTAAAATTTCAACTCTGCTTGTGGCTCCACTTGGTATTGGCATGTTGAACCAGGTGTGCAGATTGCCATCTTTCCTCCCCCCTTTCCCCACTTTTTTTTTTTGGGGGGGGGGGAAGCACGTGGGGGTGTGTTTTGGTTTTCTATTATTATTGTTGTTATTGGGGTATTACTATTTTTTGTTACACTCTGTGTCTTGGAAACAGCTTCCCAGTAAGTTCTAATCATGTTTATGTTTTACTTCCAATAGGAATTGGAACTGAATTTATTCATCCACTTCTCCAAGCCTTTTGAAAAGTGACTAAATGCAACTGAGTCAGATTGTCTGTGGGTATGAAGTGGCTGGGAGAATCCAAGAACATGGTAGTGAATGGCCGGAGAAGTGGAAGCAAGTCGTCTAATGACCACGCGCAGACCAAATTGCAGCACGCAGGAAAGGAGAATCCAAAGACCGGCAAAAATGGAGTTGAGAGAAGATCAAGCAGATGTATGTACATGTTTGTGCTGCTTAGGGCTGTGATTCACTTCCTAGTTTGCAAGCCAGGCTTCTGCTTAACTCCTGAGGGAGATCTGCAGTCAGCATGGAGCTAAGATCAGAAATATCACTTATGTATGTATTTTCTTGATGTGTTAACTCCCTTCAGGAATGTAGATCTCTTCAGGTCAGTTTAAAAGTCAAGTAAGAATAACTGGGTGTAAATTAATTTTGAACTGTTGTAATTTTAAAATGTGTGATTGTCACTAAATGACAGCTAATATGATTTGAAGTGGGTAACATAATTTGAAGGACTTGTCCAGCTTTCAGTGAATACACCTGTAGAAGTAAATCCCATTTCGTAATGAAGTCACATATATTGGTAGTCATTATGGTTTTAAGGAATATGGATTTTTATTTTTGCTACTGGTCTGGGATGAATGATTAAATGCAAATTAAAGTCCTTTATTAAGATTTTTCAGAAAACCAGATTTTGTTGTTTCGTCATGTTTGTAGTTCAGAAATTTTAGAGGTAGGCTGTACTGAATTGTGTAATCTGGAAAGATGCTTGTAACTGGAGGAGGGAAGAGAGAATGAAACCAAAATAAATTAAACAAATCCGTAAAATAACATTTTAAAATACTTTCTCTCTTGACTGCTACATAAATGAAAAAAGCAAGAGGGAAAAAGTACCTGGACAAGCAGAGGCACAGTTATTTCGTCATCTTCCTCAATTGTTCTGTATTTTTGCCTCCAGCCTGTGTGTCTGTCTGTCCCCAAACATGGCTGGGCTCTGTAATATCCCTTAAATGATACCTAATTTGTGCTGTCTTATTTGCAGGTAGCGGTGCTTCAGGATTTGAGGGTCAAAGTCGTTATGTGCCTTCCTCTGGAATGTCTGCCAAGGAACTCTGTGAAAATGATGACCTAGCAACTAGTTTGGTTCTTGATCCCTATTTAGGTTTTCAGACACACAAAATGAATACTAGGTAACTTGTCTTTATTTTTCTAGAAAAGAATTCATCTTCTTAGTTGATGTAAATCAGCAAAACCATGGAATTTCATGCATGATTTAGGAAAGTGAAAGAATGCAAATTTGTGAGTAGCTTCTGCCTTTAAAATGGTGTTGCATGTGAGTCTGGAACTCAGCACTACAAATGCAGCCTCTCACAGTGCTCCATCCTAGGTCTTTCCACTAGTCTCAGGATGTAGAACAGGTTGGTAATAGGCACCATTTTCTAGCTTAAACAGTTAACTAATCATAAGTTTGAAACCGGTAGTCATTTGAAATCTTTCAAAGGCAGAAGCCAGTGTTTGGTAGCTTTTCTGTTTATTCCAGGTGCCTGGATGCTTTTTTTCCCCATTTGTTACTCTTAAACATTGTAAGAAATATGTAGCTCCTGAGCAGTTGGGTGTTGGTGCTACTAGCTGTGAAGTTCTTGCAGACCCTTGCTGAAGGAATTGCTATTCAGATGTGTCTGTGTGGATAAGATAAATGAATGTGCCAGCTGGAAACTTGCTTACCAGAGCTGCACCTACTTTTGCAGTGTTACACATCTGTCTGAATACTTCTGTTGTGAGTTCTCTGTGGTCTGAGGGTTTAGCTGTTTGTGCTTCTCCCTCTGTTACAGGTGTACCACTGTCCTCTATAGATCTCTCATAAGCTTGTTTGCATACAAGATCTGTACTGACAGCTTAGTGGGGAAATTATATATGAACTATCAGTTTCTAAGGACAGGAATTGTGTGCTTATTACTGTGCAAAAATGAGAGCTGGAGTTTCTAGGCAGCACATCATGAGAAACAGACTCTCAGCCCTTCAAACTGTTGCTGTGACTATTTTTAAAGAAGGACAGTTCACCTGTGCAGCACAGTATCAGTTAAGTAAATTGTATGTATGTATGCAACAAACAGCTTCAAAAATGACTGCTAGTTGGTGTTGTCATGTTACATAAACAGTTGCTGGTATAGCCTGGCAGCATCAGCTGCACATGAAATTGCAGCAGTGTGGTCCTAATAACTGTAAAGACTTACCCCAAAGAGATTCTTCTTTTTTGCTGGAGAGTGCAACATCCACCTTCTAAGAAGGATGTTGGAGCTTTTCCTCTTCCCTCCATGCTATTGGTTACAGTAGCACATTGTGTCCAAACATTGTTCG
The DNA here is from genome assembly GCA_013398075.1 of Notiomystis cincta. Lineage (NCBI taxonomy): Eukaryota > Metazoa > Chordata > Aves > Passeriformes > Notiomystidae > Notiomystis > Notiomystis cincta. The sequence continues at coordinate 217,333 of VZRX01011224.1, forward strand.
GGTAGATATTCTTAGTGTTCAGTTTGAAGTGTCTTTGTATTTTCATCAGTTAATCAAGCTAAAAATATGTGCTGAAAAGAATTCTTTTTGTTGTTGCATGAATGATAGTCTGCAGGTTATGCACAGATAGTTCTTACACATTTGCCATGGAAATGATGTATTCCATGTTTAATAGCTGGAGAAGCTACTTTCATAAATGTTTTATGTTGACAGGTTGTCAACAACTAAAATACTTCTTTAATTGCTGTTTTGAACCCAAAGGCTACACAAAGGCCATCATTATGTATTTCTGCCTTTCTCAGACTTGGACAACAGTTACAGGCAGTCTTCAAGCACAGTAGTTAATAATCTTGGAGCACTGTGGGAAATACTTAGGTGAGGCTTACGACTCCTGCCACATGCACACCTTCTGCCTCTTCCATATTGTCCAATTGAGAAAGTTTCTGATGTTGTAATGAATTAAAGTCCGGGCATCAGCATAGTTCTTGTTCATCTTTTTGGTGCAGTGATGACACCTGCTTGTTACTGTGGCTGTGATGCTTAGATCATCTTCTTCCATCTAGTAAACTGTAATCTTTCTAGAGCTCCTGAGAGCTCTAGAGCTCCTTATTTTTATGGCTTTGAGGGAAGATGGGGGGAAAGCAGATGTGAAAACAACTACACTGCTTCCAAAATGCTAGGTGCCAGTACCCAAATATTATGATGTAGTAGAAATGAAGATTTGCAGCTTATGTTTGGGCATCTTCTGCTTCAGTGCCATGGAGTCTTATTAGTTACATAGTTTGTGTATGGAGGTGTTCTTAAAATAAAACAGCCAGTTATGGTGGCAGGCAAAGATTTCCTGTTCCCTTGATCTGATTTGTTTGAAGATGCCCTGTGAAAGTGTCTGTGCCACCGCTCTGCTGTGCTGTGTTGGAAACATGCAAGAGGTTTGTGTTTTTGCAGCCCATTGTAAGTTCATGATCACTTAATGAAGTTCTACTTCCCTTTAACTCTGGAAGCCAAGTCTGTATTTTTGTATGCATGAGTGTCTTCTCTATAAGCACTTTTTCTACTTAATTCTTCCAGTTGAAGAGTTTGTAAATTTGGTTTGTCCAGAGTATACTGATTGGAGAAAAACCCCTTGTAGTAAAGTATCCAGATTGATGGTGAAATGTCTTTGTTTTCCATCTTCTTTATGTTGAGTTAATGATCTTACAGTAGGGTGGTGACAAGAACATGACTGTTACTTTACTTGCTGGTTTTTTGTGTTTTGGTTTGGAGGTTTTTTCTGGGTGTATAAAAATAAAGTCCTGCAGTTTGTGAACGCCCACCATCTTGGGAATAGGGCTGTTGGCTCTGTAAATTGTTGAGTCAGGAATGTCTGAAAGAGATCTGAAGACTGTTTCTTAAAAGCTTACAACTGAATCTTGTAATGTGTCCAGTGTTCCTCTGAAATGTCTTATCACAATGGATTTGAAGGACAATGTATCAACATGTAGCTCTGGAAATGTCCTCAGTGGCTTTACCCAAAAGTATTTTTTTTTCATCCTCTTGGATTTCCAAGAGAAAGCAGGTTGTTTTCAGAGCTTTCAACCCTCTTTACAGGCCCAGTTGTCATTCTTTCATCAAATTCGTAGGTCTTACCTCAACAGAATAGCAGGCTGGCAGTTAATAAAAGAAACCCCATGTTTTAGAAAGTATGTTCTTATCGAGTATCGCTGTCCTAAGAGGTTTTGTTGCTTCTTGTACAAATCCTGTTACATCAGCCTTTGTTTGTTTGGTTGTTGTGGTAAAAACAAAACTCATTTTGCAAGCTACACTTCCCAGGTTGAAGGTTTACAAACATTAGAGATTAAAACTGACACTTGTAAAATGCCAAGTGAATTCTTTCCTGTCTTACCATCTCTTGTTTTTGGGTGCTTTTCCCTAGGCTGAGCACTGAATCTTGAAGTCACATGCCTTAGTGGCTAATCTGCTCTTTATGCTATCTCACATACAAAGGTGTTACTGTTTAAACCTTAAGCCAGACTCCTGATCTTATTGTTGCTGTTACCAGTCAGTGTTGTTTCCTGGTTCCCTAAAGCACTAGCATCATTTTAGGGAATACTGAGAGCACTTCCAATGTGTCTCTAAATTTGCAAGTGATTTAGGAAGTCAGATATGTTGCAGTCTGTTTTCTGCTTTTAGTGAAATTACAAACTGGTGTGTGATGTGGGTGGTTTTGATTATGTGGGACTAAAGAACCAAGCTTTAAGAATTTCCATGTTTTCCATTGGAAACATTAAGTGCTTGGGGATGATGTACAGGAAGCTGCTTCTCTCAGCACTGCCTTAACAGCAGTCACTGACTTAGGTGCTTGAACTTGACAGGGTACATCACTCTTCATCCCTCAGAGTCACCACTAGGCAGTAGAGACTAAAAACACAAAGCAGTTCCATATCATTCCATTTATGAGTCTGTGCTGAATCTCCTCTGGGTTCTTTAACTCATTTCAATATAATAATTGAAGGGTTCAGTATTCATCTTGAGTGAGGTCAGGAGGCTGAAAAAGTGATGTGGACTCTGCTAAATGAGGTTATGTGGCCATACAGTTCAGTGTTGCTGGGCTATGGACATGCTAGATTAGAGGTACACGACTCTTCTGTAGTGACAACCTGTTTCACAGTGAAGCTTGTACATTCTTCATACCTCAGTGTCTGTGTACTATACAAAATTGTTTTGTTTGACTTTTGCATAAAATCTGCTTTTTCCATTTTTTCTAGATTATTTTTACTGATAGCTTAATTCAGTAAAGTCTTTTACCTTGCTTCTGATTGGCCTCCTTCACTGCTTATAATCACACAGTGATTACATTGGAACCAACTGTTTTGCTGTTTCCAAATATCTTGGATTTTTAAAAAAAATCCCAACCAAAAAACCACCCTAAACAATCATCACCTGCCCCACCACCTTACATTTACAGTTTTCTTACTTGTACTTCTAGCTTCAGCATAAAGTGTTACATCTTCAAAACATGGAGTGGCTTGCATCCAGTAGTGATGTTAACTGCTAAATTAAATGTACTATGTGGATAGTCAGAATAGGATTAGAAGACAGTGTTAGGTTGTTGGTTTGGGAGATTTCTTGTGGCCCTCATATTTACTTTTAAAAAGTACTTCTTGGCTAACCATATTAAGGAGAATGAAATTGTGTGTCTTAGAATTTTCTTCATTTCTGTTCTCAGCTGTATTGGAGTTCCTTGACCACACTGGTGTGTATTTAGTGTCAGTTCAGGAAATTTAAGTAATGTGGATTACTTTCTTCATTAAAACTGCTGTTTTGAAATTTGGCCTTTAAAAAACATGAGGTTTTTTCCGTATGAAAACACTGGCAATAAATGCAGAACAAGTTGATCATAACTTTTATAACTAGCTTTGAGGAAAAAATACTCATACTACAGGGTTGGGCAGGGAAGGAGCCAAAATGTATGTTAATTAAGTAAGTTGTTTACATTTATTTTAAATAGATGATTTTCAACTCTTGTTCTGCTGTCTTGAATGCTTAACAGGCTTGCAGTTTTAGCTTTTGTGCTCAATCTCTGGTACTAGGTGAACATAAACTTGCTGTTTTCCAGAGCTACTTACATAGAAATACCATCCAGACAAGGTGACTGCTGTTAAAAGGCTAATGGGCTGATACAGTTTTGATAAATTCACTCTTCTTTATGTTTCCTAGTCAGAAGTTAAGAAACAAGGTTTGGAAGTAAAACTCTTTATCATGCACTGCTATACTGTGTGGAGTTCCATACTGGATCTCTTGCAGGATCAATTTATCCTTTTTGTTCAAACTCACTGCTCTCAGTGACTGAGACTGAGCAAGGTACTGTGCTTCTGAACTTACCAGAAACTCTCCTTTAACTTCCTTTATAGGCAAGCATCTCACTGACCTTTGGCTTTATACCTTGGAGTTCCAAGAGTCTTTAAGTACTCCTGAGGTAAGAGAAACTTGAGAGAGAAAGACCTTTGCTTTCCCAAGCCATTTCCGTCTTCCTTGTTGAGACCACATCAGTTTGCCCTTAATTGGGATGAGATCATCTTCTATCTGATTTCAAAACTGCAGTAGCCACAGCTTTATCAGGTCTTGTTGACTAGGCAAAAATAAGTTTTTTCTAGGGAAGTGTAAAAAGTTGCTAATCTCCAGGTTGTCAGGAAGAAGGGCTGATATTATTTCATTGAAGACATTGTCTTAGCTGAGGTTTTCATTCTTTGCTTACTTCTGACACTAGACTGTCTTGCAGCAGACTCCATGTCCCATGAGACCTGACTTGTGAAGCTGCTGGTAGGGTGGCTCAAGGAGTCTGTGCCTATGAGCAGATTCAAACACCAGCGTGTCTTGTTCAGTTTCTGTGATGGAATTTAATAAAGGTATTGTAAAGAGGAGGCAACCAGAAGTCTGGATAAACAATTCTGATTTAAATTGTCTCTGTTTAGAGACTGGGTTGGCTGGTTTGTTCTGTTGGTTTCCTTGTGCTCTTTCTATCTACTTCTCTTCTTTGAACTAGATTCCTGTTTCACTGATACTTAAAAGTCAGTTTCTTTGGCTCATTTTATATGTATACATTTAGCTGTGGGGCCTTTTCAGGCTCCCTTCATGGTGGAGGTGAGAAACAGTTGTGTAGACTCTGCCAGCAGATGTGAAGATTTTTGAGAGTTTTTTTACATCATGTGTAAACATGGAAGCCCTGTAACACCAAAATGGTAGTAGGCAAGGTTGCTTCTCAAAATCAACTGGCTTTTTGGTTGCAAGAAACTAATTAATAAACTAATTAATTATACTCCTGGGAGAAGTATCATATCAGCAGACCCAAATTCTTAAGGAACACTGGACTTCTAGGCTTTCTTGGCTTCTTCAGTGTCAAATCAGAAGGTACCTTTTAAAATATATATGGAGATCGACCTGTGAAAGACTGAAGCTTTCACGAGGAGTCTGGACTGAGGTATTCTGAATTTGCTTACAAACTTCATATTTACTCAGTGCATTTACATGTGCTGTTGAACTGTGAACACCCCTCTACCTCAGGCTCAGGGTGCAGTGTCGGTCTGTTTCAGCTGTTTGGGAACCCCTGGAGTGAAATGTTGAACATAATGTTGGTTTCCAGCATCTTCCCATGTACTTGTGAACACTTCTTGCTTGTTTGGATTCCTCTTTATCTTTTCTCCTTATCTCTGTCTTGTCATCATGTAAGAGCTACATTTTGATAGTGGTGCTGCAGAGAGTCCTTGGTATTAATTTTTGAACCCCTGAGTGCAGAGAGTCATGTTCTTTGAAAAACCCAGTTCTTGTTTGAAATGCCTGACATGCAGTCCAGCATTTATCTGACCTTGTAATGTCTTGAGGGTTTTACAATCTCTTTATTCCTTTATTGTTTCCAGCCATCTTTTTGGCCTCTGCAAGGCTTGGGCATACACTATTTTACTTCTTAGGAATAGTGTTACTTGAGTTTCTGCTAATCACTTAAATTAATTCCACCAGCAGTGTGGTGCCTGAGACAAGAACCGATAGAAACATCTGCTGAACGTGATCCACGGAGGTGTGCCGGTGACTTTCAAGGGTTGGGGCCAGTTCCAGTAGCTGGTCAGGTAGACATGGAGTCACTCTCTGAGAACAATGTGTTGTGAAAGACCTAAAATATGAGCACTTGAAGCTGTAAGATGTGCTTTGAATGACTAGAAAATGTAAGGTGTTGATTCTTTTTCTGTGAGTCTTGAGAGTCACCGTTAGGCTTAGCATCTGCCCTCCTTTTTTTGTCCTGTATTTTTTTTCCCCCCTCATGGTTCAGTTGAAATACTGTTTTCTTTCCCACTGGTGGTTCAGTTGAGATACTGCTTGCTTCAGCTAGCCTAGACCAAGCTTCTTGATGATAAATTAGTTTGATGATGATGTCTATCAGCACATTCATTGCCTGTCTCAGGTGCTAATGCAATTCCGAATGTGATGGCTTTTTCACCCGTCTTTGCTCCTGCAGATCAATTAGCTAAAAAATGGTGTATTTCAACATGTAAGATACAGTGTAAGGGAGAGGGCCCAGCAAGAACAGACATAGCTGAAGACCAATTTTGTCTGTAAATCCTGTTGGCTTTTCACTCCTGCAGTGTTTGCAGATAGAGGTGTGAGCGAAATATTACTCTTTCATGTTTGTGCATATTGGTGAGCTCCCTACTTCTCATGGTGTAAGTGCAGTTGGCTCCTTGCTGGAAAAGTTGTTTCTTGTTGAAACTGAAAGTGAGTGCAAGTCCTGTTCTGAAATTAGTCAGGTTCAGTTCAGGCTATATGATTTTAAATTCCCTTCATGTATGAAGAAGCTTTATGAGTTCTGGCTGTCAAATCTGGGCAAAGTCTTTCTGGTTTTGGGAGAGCAGAGATTGTCCTATGTGTGACTGGTAAGTTGAGGAAGACTTTTGTGTGCTGCAGAACAAAAATAATGATTGTGTCCTTTCTTGTCTGAGGAGAGTTTTCTTGCACGATGATGTCTCATCAGCTTGTTAGGTAGTTAGCTTTTTGGGATGATGAGATAAGTATATTCTTTAGTAAAGAGCTTGATTTGAAACAACTTGGCATGGTGAGCACTACAGTTGTAAGCAGGCATCTGTTTCTTGACTGACTCTGCTGTCTTGTTTGATGTCATATCCCAGCCAGAAGAGAACTGAACATGATATCTGCTCAGAACTCCTTACTGTGCCATGTTCTCTGAAAGCCCACAGGTTTATGCTGATAAATTTTGCTGGACTCAAAAAGGTTACTTAGTTATTGTGTCACAAGAAAGATTTTCAGATGGAGAATTCAGAGATTTATAGAAGGAGTAGCATGGAACTGCTGAAAGTGATTCTGCTCTTAGGAGATTGTCTTCATTGTATCAGGAGCATAAATACAGCATCTTCCTTCTAAGGAAGGAAATCAAATCCTCACCATTGTTAGTTCTGATTAGACTCTTAACATTTTACAAAGTGAAACAAAATCAGGAGGTAACACTTTTTTGTTTCCTCTATACAAGTTGTAAATCTTACATGGTCAGTTAAAAAGAAGTTACTCTGAACATTCAGCATTCTAAGAGGACAATAAGCCAGTTCATATGGCAGTTTAAAAAACAGTATCAGTGAGGAAGCTGAGAGAGGTTTCCTTCCATCAACTTCAAGAGATTTTTTCCCACCTTGTTTAATGTTGTAATGAAATACAGATTTCATTTGGCAAGTAAAGAAATACTTACTAGAGGAAATAAAATCAGCATAGCAATGCATTCCCAGCAACAAGACTTACTCTTACACATTTGCTCAAAAGCTCTTAGTTTGTTTTAGCACTTTTGTCATATGCTTTGACGTAAGCAAAACATGTGAGTTGTAAAAAGAGCTACAGAAAACTTTCTTATGATCCTAGGAAATTTTTTCTTTGTGAAGAGTCCTCTGGATTGTGGCATATATTTAAGAATACCCACATCCCATCCCTGCCCCAAAGTAGAGCATATATGGGTATGTGCTCAGTCAAAGGCAATGCATAGGGATTTGGCAAAATCTCCAACTAAGTGCTGCTTTCTCTGGGTGGTTTTGTAGCTCAGAAATGGAGTTTCCACTTCTGGCAGTCATGCAGGGTTTTTCTGTTACTTTTTCCCACTGAAGATAAAAAGGGTAGTTTTTCTTAAATCTCAAACTTTGGGAAGAAGGCACAATTCTCTGTCAGTGTACAGGTGATTGTTTTTATATTTACATGCTCAAGATTTCCTGTTTGGGAGGGAAATTCTTAGGATTGCACTAACTTGTGGAACCTGAATCTTCCACAGATGTAGCATCTCTGCCTTGTGTTAATATGTGTAGACACTTCCTCTGTTGTCATTAAGAGCTGTATTTTATATAAATACACATGTTAAGCTTGCAATCCACATAAACCCATGTAGTGAATTTATCAATATAATAAGGCTTTGGGTTTGGCAACAGTTGGTCAGTGTCTTTATGCAAAGACTTAAATGTTTATATGGTAGCAAAAAACTGTGTGCTGCAATTAACTGAGGAAGAATTGAGAATGACTGGTGGTGGACTGGCATAGCTTTATTTTTTATTTCAGATTTCGCCCTATTAAAGGAAGGCAAGAAGAACTCAAAGAGGTGATTGAACGTTTTAAGAAAGACGAGCACTTAGAAAAAGCCTTCAAGTCCTTGACGTCAGGTGACTGGGCCCGGCACTATTTTCTTAACAAGAACAAAATGCAGGAAAGGTTGTTCAAGGAACATGTAGGTGTATTTGTAATTAATGTGCTTTTTCAGATGGTTGAAAAGCAAAGAAAACTTAAAGATTTCTTAAGAATGTAGCAGTAGTAAAGCAATTGAGTGCTCTGTTATATGTTGTTTTATTGTTTTTAAGAGAAACTTCCTTTGTTTTTTTAAAGCCTAACTAGACACACCCTCTGTTTTTTTTTTGTTAACTTGCATTGCCTTTTATTAATAGAGTGTAGAAAGGAAGGGGTTTTTTTCCCCTTCATCGTTTGGTTGGGGGGAGTTTGTTTGGTTGGGGGGGTTTGGGGTTTGTTTTAGGGGTTTTTTTTCTGTTTTGTTTACAGCTGTTGTAAATGAAATTGGGTGACAAAGGAAGAGAAAGGAAAAGGGAGTAGCCTTGATACCTCAAAATACCTCAGTTGTTTTGGGTATAGGGCCTTTCTGTGGGAGTGTTATTCCTCCTCCACTTCCCAGACCCCAGATCCATTTTGTGTGTAGCATTAAGGTTTTTGATTCTCAAAGTTCAAAGCAAAAAAAAAAAGTATTGTTTCCTCAAAAAAAAAAA
>VZRX01011224.1:226357-265724 GCA_013398075.1 Notiomystis cincta
AAAAAAAAAAAAAAAAAAAAAAAAAGGAGCTTTTGTAGGAATGAGTCTATTGTTTCCAGGTACAACCAAAAGGAATTTGGCCTACTTTAAAATATACCAAATCTAGTAATGCAGCAAAGAGTTAGCAGAAGAAAGTTCTGCTTTGTCAAAGTGGTTTTGAGTTACACAATCAGACTTCAACTAAAAAAGCATGATTCAACAGTCCCTGAATTCAGCATCTAGGTTTGTTGTGAAAGGAATATCTTTCTTCAGAACTTCAAATAATAAAATGGATTCCTATAGATTATTAGGTCTCAGTGGTTTTTAAAGATATGAGAAGATTTCTTGAATGCAACTATTCAGTGATTTTAAGAAAAAAAAAAAAAAACAACAAACATTTTCATTAGTTGGACCAATTTTGTACCACTCAAGATATCTTTAATTTTCTTAAACTCTTTGGATAATCACATTACCCATATGAGGATTCCTGCAAACCACTGTGAAGGAATAAGATCAACATAATATATGTAGCTAAAACATATAGAAATACATTTCAGCAGGCAATATCCTGCTCCAGTATCCATTTTGTGTCTTTTTGTACAGTTCACTTTCATTATTGATATAAGAAGCTGCTTACTGCTTTCATTTTGCCTGTAACAGACAAGTACTGGGTTTTTTCATTGCAGGTATTTATTTATTTACGAATGTTTGCAACTGACAGTGGGTTTGAGATACTGCCTTGTAATCGGTATTCTTCTGAGCAAAATGGAGCCAAAATCGTTGCAACAAAAGAATGGTAAGAAATACAGTTTACTGTTGCATTCTGTTTCTGTAAATTATTTTGAAAGAATCTAAAAATATTTCAAAGTATGATTTAAAAATTGAATCTGCAACCAGTTAAACAGATAGTTTTGTATTGTTACTTGCAAGTTGAATTTTCTCTGGTTTTGCTGAGTACTTAATACAGCATCCATGCCTCTGGAAGATATTCCTTCTTATATTTGGGCATATGCATAAGAGTGTTCACTATACAAATTTTTTTAAATCTTGTTTTCAGTCAGATAATTGTTTTTCTCTACTCATGAGTTGTCAGCTTCCTGTGAGAAACAAAACATTATGGCAGATGTGTTACACAGCAAATAATTGTGGGGGAAATGAGGTTTTTGCCTTTTTTAAACAGATGTTATTTGCATATTTTGGTTGTGCAAAGTCAGTCTCTCCTGGAAACGCAAGGCTGGAACCCCAGTGTATTTCCCCATCTCATTTTGGCACATCTGAGCTTCATTATAAGCATGTATGTGGCAGCAGCAGCAGATTCTGGCTTAATTCAGATTTTAAAATCAATTCAGACATGCACACCGATTGTATGAGCTTTGCTTTGTGGCAGTACCCGTTCATACCAGCACATCTGAGCTGAGGAAATGCTGTTATGCTCATGCTGGATTGAGTGGCTGGACACAGTGCTGGTGGCAACACAGCCTCCACGTGTTGTAGAGAGAGCTTTAAACAGGCCAGTTTCCAGCTCTTCATGACAGGAGCTGGAAGTTCCACAATCATGATAAAACCTAAAAAATACTGATTGGGGTTGTTTTCTTGTTGGTTTTTTTTTTGTTTGTTTGACTTCACCCCTTGGCCAATTCTTCAGGGCAGAAGCTTTGCATGTAGATGTGTTGAAAATAGATTAACTTTTCATGCCCAAAATCTTGAGTGACCTGAGAAGTGAGCGAGACAGGAAGGCTGCTTCTTAACCCTGCTGATATCTGGAAAAATGTTGAGACTCAAAATTGATCAGAGTTCTCAGCGCTCTGTGTCAAAGGAGAAATTTGCACTTTAGAAGGCTTTGCTTCTATTTCATGTCCTTCATGTACCTTTAGTATCTCCAGTTCATCTGTGTCAGAGTAATCTGGCCAAAATATGGGATGGCCACTCTGGAGAGCAGTGGAAACAGCACCCACTCAAGAAAATGGGAAGAAACTGTGCTTCTACTAGGCTGAGCACTCAGTGCCTCTGCACTGCTCTATTCATGATGGCACACTGGCTGGCTGCACACTAAGGCTTTGTGGTTTGGTTGATTTTTGTAGGTGTCAGTCCCCTTGCTCACTCTGTTTAAAGGACCAGCTTCATGCTGAAGAGCTGCTCGTGAGAGAGGAAAACATCTTGCTTGAATTCCAGCCTTTGTTTGAGTCATTACTGGGCCTCATGTAAAAAGCCATGGAGCTCTAAGCATTTTCATTATGTTGGGTTTTCCTGGCCACAGGAAGAAGTGTAGGAAACACAAGCAAGAGCAGCTGGAGGAAGTCAGAATTTCTCAAGTGATGATGGGGAGGGAGTGTACACAAATGAAAAGATCTTGCCTTTGCTTTTAACAATTGCAGAAGCTGAAGTAATCAACTCTTGCAATTTCTTGCCTGCAGTCTCAGGAAATTGTAGAAACAATGGTGGTAATTGTTTCTGACGTCAGATTTGATGTAATTGATTCTATATCGAATTTCTTTCTGTGAAATTATTTTGTAATTTTGGCACATGTAGTCTCATTTCTGCTACTCTTTTTACATTAAAGGAAACGAAATGATAAAATAGAATTACTTGTGGGCTGTATTGCTGAACTATCAGAAATGGAAGAAAACATGTTGTTGAGACATGGGGAAAATGACTTCAGCGTCATGTATTCCACACGAAAAAACTGTGCACAGCTGTGGCTTGGTCCTGCTGCATTTATCAATCATGGTGAGTAGTTAAGTACAGGAAGCATGTTGAAGGGCATAAGAAATTCAGAAGTGTCATATGTGAATTGAACAGCACAGGAACTTGGAGAAGAATGTCTGAATCTGGCATACTGTATTACTCTAGGACAAAACCCTGTTGGGCTTTTCCCAGCCAGACCTGATCAGCTGTGAAACTCAAGAGAAGGCTCTAGGAAGCGATGCCCTGTTCCTTGAAAGAGACTTAGTGAGCATGTTGTGGGTTACCTTGAATTCTTTTGTGAACTCAGTCAACAGTAACATCTTTATTTGGGTGCACTTCTTATGGCTCTTTAACCTTTTGCACAGAAGCTTAGCTGACTCTGTTGCATTTGCATGTCAAAGGAAGAGCAGGTATGGTTTAAAGTAAAGCTGTTTACCCTGCACAGTAGGGAAACTGGACATTTGTGATAGCATAGGGAAACACAGCTATACCAAAGAGATATCTTTTGATGTATGGCTTTGTGCAGTACTAACTTAACTCCCAGTATTTAGTTGCGATTCTGCAGTCCTTGAAGTCAAAGTGAATCCTTACTTTAGATATCTACAACTATTCATGTTTCAGGTCTTATCCACAGTTAATTGACTTTATCTTTTGGACCTTTTTCAGATTGCAGACCTAACTGTAAGGTAAGCAAGAAATTAAAAATATATAAATAAAGTACCCCACTTTTTTTGTTCTTTCTTCATCCTTCCAACTTTTCTTCCTCAACTGCTTTACTTTTATTTCTTACTCAAATACTGTGCACCCTTAAAGATTAACCTCTTTTTTCCCCTTCCTGTCACATTCCCAGTTTGTATCAACGGGCAGAGATACAGCATGTGTGAAAGCTCTAAGAGATATCGAACCTGGAGAAGAAATCTCTTGTTACTACGGAGATGGGTTTTTTGGAGAAAATAATGAATACTGCGAATGTTACACCTGTGAAAGGTATGCATGGATGTAAATAGCTTTCAAATGGAATTGGGCATCTTAATGATCTATTTTGTAAAACTGAAAGTCCTTGATTGTAAGTACTCAGATCTTTAGACAAAATAATTGCTTCCTACCTATTTGCTAAAATGATTTTTCTGTGTTGTTACAGAATGGTGATGATTCCTGAGAAGCCTGTGTTCTCTTAATTTTTTGATTTTCTGTTCTGGAGATTAGCCCCAAATGAGACAAAATAGGGGTGTAGGTTCTTAAAAATATTTGTACTGAATAAAGTAGAATTGGAAGGAAAAGCAGTTACAGCTTCTACAAGACCACTGTGAACTGACCCCAAACTTCTGCTCTTTTTTGCACTAGACAAAGCAAATTCCATAAATGTTTTATTTGTGGACTTGAAGTTCTCTTCTGCTGGGAATGGGCAAAGTAGTTCTTCACCCAGTGTTGTTAGGACTTGAGGGTTTGTATATTTGTAAATATCTACTGGTTTGGACAGTATTTGCCTCTCCCTTGTCCATCACGCAATATTTTTTTTTCACACGTGCTGTCCCAACCTGGTTTCCTCACAAAATCAGTTGAAAGAATTCCAGAGTTGGTGTTCACCACTGTTGTTTTGCTCACTGTGAGCAGGGAGGTTCAGCATCATCTTAGAGAGCTTCACACAGTTCCAAGAGGAGCTGCACAGAACTCACTGTTCTGTTTGATCTAACTGTAGGAAGAAAAACCCTATAAAGGACAAAATGTTGCTCATATTGAGAAATAGCTTAGTGCACATGCATATAAATAGTTTAATAATCTTACTTCATTTTTACTGGCTACTTTGGTCACTAACAAACCTTGCAATTAAAGGGGAAGCCCTCTGGTATGGACCTCCAAGCTCATGTGATGCTGGCAGGTCATTCCAAGTGAAGGGTGCAGTCTCAGACTTTATCTCAAGAGTGCGAGTACGAAAATGTGCTGCAGTCCTGGAGACTGTTAAGTGTTGAAGAAATGGACACCGGAATTGTTCTTCCCTTGTTACATGGAGTGATGTGGGGGTTTTCTCAAGTTCTTTTGATCATTGATTTCAGTGTAATAGGGACATACTTTCTTTTTCAGGACAAACTAGTTTTATGCGTCTGAACATTTTCATTAACTTGTTTTTGTATTTTAAGTACATGAAAATGTTATTTTTTAAAACTAGTATTTGGGTAATTCTAACTTTAGGGATCTGCTTTTCAGTTACAAGGCTGTGGTAGAAGCAATCAAATATGTAAGATTTTATTTCAGGGGGAGTTAGTAATGACTCGTTTTTTCTTGTTTCAAGACTGATGAGGCAACAGTTGCTTTGTACACCACAAAAAAATTCTTAAGTGTCTCAACTTTAACTATGCTGTAAAGAGTGTTAATTTGCAATGTTAAAATGTTAGGATCTTTTTCTAAGATATGTGGGTATGTTTGGAACATTGGAAGATTTGGTACAGTGCAGTTTCTTTCAAGCCTCCAAAAGCCATCACCAGGATGATTTGCATCTCTCTACATATGTCCATGTGCTCTTCCTAGGTGATGCTGCTGTTCTTGCTGGCCAGCTGAGACATTTAGGCAGATAGAAGATGACAGGTAGAAGACAAAACAGCCCACAAAATGCTGACCAGTTCTGTGGCTGTTGGTGTCACTGATCCAGATACACCTGGGATCCAAACCACTGTATATGAAACAAAGCTGTAAGTTTACGTTAAGATTTATTAATACCTTGTGTCCTCTTTTTATTTGTAGACGTGGAACTGGTGCTTTTAAATCACGAGTGGGATTGCCAGCGCCTACTCCTGTGATTAACAGTAAATATGGACTGAGGGAAACAGACAAACGATTGAACAGACTTAAAAAGTTGGGTGACAGCAGCAAGAATTCAGACAGCCAGTCCGTCAGCTCTAACACTGATGCAGATACCACTCAGGAAAAAGGTAATGCAAGTAAGTAAGGGGATAAACTCAGAGCCATTAAAGGCTGCACAAAAACATGGAAAACTTTCACAGTGATGGAATTTCTCTCTTAGTGTTGAGATGTTTCTCACATACTGGTTCTTAAAACTAATTTATTTAGGAATCTGAAAGCAATTTAAACAGCAAATTCATGGTTTTCTGCAAGTGTTTGAAGAACAATAGGTGGTATGTTCTTCTTTTGTTTTCTTTTTTTAATATCAAAAGCAAGTATTTATAAACATGTCAGTTAAAGTCCTGCCAATAATTTCTGTATTTCAAAATACAGTAAACTACCATAGGCAGTAGTATGGTTTTGGAAAGAAAACTTACATAGTTTGAATTCTTAGGAAAAGAATTTTTAAATAAATATTCTTAGTAGACATTATTAAACAAATAGTTGTTTCCTTTAGAGGTCTTTTAAAGTGGGCAGCTCTTCCCTTTCCACATCCAGAATTGATAGTTCAGGCACCTCTTGTGCAGTGAAAGTGCACAGTTAGTAATTTCAGAAGAAATTGGAAGGGATTTTTTTTTGTAAACTTCCTGCAAGACTTCTCTCCATGGAGTAGTGAGTATGATTTATTTGCTTTCCCCACTTCCCCACCCCTACTGCCCTCAGTATGGGCAAAATACAAATAATTTAAACTTTGATTGAACTGGTAAACAGGTTTGGAGCTACATAAAATACTGCAGTTCCATCTGTCTCCTGTTTGCTTCTCTGGTATTAAAAAATGAAACACAAAAACAAAACGTAAAAACCCAATCAACCAACAAAAAAAACCAACAAAAAAAGTCTCCAAATCTTTTTATGGTCTCTAATTACCAGTATTTAGAGTTGCATCTCCTTTGAGCAGACAAAATTCCTTTGCTTGCTGCAGTAGGCGGTAGTTTCACCTGAAACTGAAACCATTACATTAGATAAGGTGTTTGGGGTTTTTTCTTCCTTCTTAGGGAAAAAAATCCTGGAGGTAATAATACATCATGCTGATCCTCAGATTTTGCTGGAATAATAACTCAGCAAAAGCTGTGACTAAATGTCAAATAGATTTTTTAAAAAATTGGTAGAAAAAGAAACTCAGTAAAAACCCAACTTGCTATACTGGAGGTAGTGAGGGGAAATGTACCTGGAAATGTTCCTGTCCTTGTGGCCTTTTTGGCAATTCCTTTCATGTGTTGAGTTGCAGGTTACCCAGTCTCATTCCACATACTATCTATCCTGTGTCATGGATTTTTTTTTTTAAGTGTCCCAAGTAAATGAAATAACTGCAGCATTTGGGAGTGGAAAATTCAGAATGTAGCAGTGTCGTAACAAAACTGCTTTCTTCTTTTTCAGCTAACAGAAAATCTTCAATTGGCGTAAAAAAGAACAGCAAAAATAGAACGTTAACCAGACAGTCTATATCAAGAATTCCAGCATCATCAAATTCTACCTCATCTAAACTAACTCATATAAATAATTCCAGGGTACCAAAGAGACTGAAAAAGCCTGCAAAGCCTTTACTTTCAAAGATAAAGTTGAGAAATCAGTGCAAAAGGCCAGAGCAAAAGAATGCTTCTCGAAAGCTTGAAATGGGAAATTTAGTTCTCAAGGAGCCTAAAGTAGTTTTGTATAAAAACTTGCCCATTAAAAAGGATAAAGAATTGGAGGGACCAGTCAAAGTTGCAGTCTCTAGCGGATGTTTAACGAGGCATGCAGCGAGAGAACACAAACTGAATTCTGTGAAAGGTGCTCATGAGCATGGTGATATTGCACCCTGCACATACATCACGAGGAGGTCGATGAGAACCAGGATGAGTTTGAAGGAGACCTCTGACACAAAGCTTGAACCAAATACCTTGGATAGCTATAAGAGTAACTTGACTGGAACACAATCGGACGTTGCAGAGCAGCAGTCTCGTGCGTTAAGCGACAGCGATGTGGCTCATGGACCATCACATAAAGGGGAGGGTCGGTGCCAGAAAAGTGATGCAGGCACATCCAAAAAGAAATCTCGACAAGGAAAGCTTGTGAAACCATCTTCAAAACCAGAGGAAACTGATACTATGCACAACACGCCTGTGAAAGATGAAGTACCAGATTTGATTAGTTCTCATTCAGAACTCGAAGAGAGGAGTAGCGTGGCAGACACACCTGTTGGCTTTAAAGACTGTATCCCTGGATCTGGTGGCTGCTCTGTAACAACTGACAATTTTAAAGCAAAAGACAGCTTTAGAACTGCAAAAAGTAAAAAGAAAAGACGAATCACGAGGTATGATGCACAACTTATCCTTGAAAATAGCTCTGGGATCCCTAAACTGACTCTTCGTAGGCGCCATGATAGCAGTAGCAAGGCAAATGATCAAGAGAGTGATGGAATGAATTCTTCAAAAATAAGCATAAAATTAAGTAAAGACCATGAAAAAGATAATAATTTATATGTAGCAAAGCTAAATAATGGGTTTAACTCAGGATCAGGCAATAGTTCAACAAAATTAAAAATACAGCTAAAACGAGAGGACGAAAACAGAGGGACGTACCCAGAGGACCTTCATGAAAATGGTGTGTGTTGTAGTGAAACTCTCTCCCTTTTGGAGTCGAGAATGGAAGTAGATGATTATGGTCACTATGAAGAGGAAACAGCAGATGAATCTTCATCGGAAGAGGACGATGAAGAGGAAGATGACTATGATGATGAATTTGATGACTTTATTCCTCTTCCTCCAGCGAAGAGATTAAGGCTTATTGTTGGCAAGGATTCAATAGATATTGATATTTCTTCCAGGAGGAGAGAAGATCAGTCTTTAAGGCTCAATGCATAAGCTTATAGGTCTTAAACTGACCTGGATGTCATTTCTAAAAAAAAATAAAAAATAATTAAAAAAATAATAATAATAAAAAAAAAACCAACAAAAATTCCATTTGATTATTCCTCAACTAAAGAACTTTGAAAAACTTAGTGGCAGCACTTCTTTATTCACCTATCAACGTAATATTGTAGAAAGTGTACAGCATACTGACTCTTCTTAAGTCTGATTTGTGCAGATTTTTATTGTACTTTTTAATAGCCTTCTTATGTGCAATTCCGAGTTAGAGGTAATGCTCTGTTGTAAAATAAAGGCTCAAGCAAAGTTATGAAAATGCATCAGATCTTTCCATGCAGGACAATGAGAATACAGTGTGGCTACAGAATTATTTTTGATCGGTAGGAGCGTTAGTTTGCTCTTACAATATTTGACTAAACAATTTACAAAATCATAGTAGCAGCATATTAAGGTTTTCTAGTATATGTTAATATCACCAGCAATGATCTACAGCTTTCTGATTTATTTGCTAGATGGTTTTTCCCCCTTGGAGTTTGTCAGTTTTAACACTGTATGCTGTCCCAGACGTACTGTTTGTGGCCTTTGTTATAGTAGCAAACCGTTGGTTGGAAGTCAAATTGATTTCTTTAAAAAAAGAGAAAAAAAATATGAAAAGGTGTTGACAATTTGCTGACTTTTTAGTACATTATATGTACAAGGGTAGCAGTATGCAGAATAAAGTTTGGATATGGTGTATTTATTGCTTGTTACGTAAATTAAACACCTTGTATTTAACACTTTTCAATACTTTTAGATAAA
This sequence comes from Notiomystis cincta, assembly GCA_013398075.1. Lineage (NCBI taxonomy): Eukaryota > Metazoa > Chordata > Aves > Passeriformes > Notiomystidae > Notiomystis > Notiomystis cincta. Next base: position 235,564 of record VZRX01011224.1, read on the forward strand.
ATTGTTCTTTGCAAGAATGATTGGTGCTTATTTTTTCAAGAATTTGCTGTGAAATAATGTGATTACGACGGGCAACATTTATCCAATGAACTGCAGCTATCCTAAATTGGTTCTTCATATTTTTCTGTTGCACTTGTAAAATGCTACAAGGAATTTAAAGAAAAATCTATTCACTTTAACTTATGATAGTTTTATCAAATTAAAAACAACTAAGTCACAGCTTTTGTTCTGTGGTAACCTATGAATTGTTTGTCTTTTAAGAACCAGTTGTAAAAGACTGAAAAAATATGTATATGTTGTAAATATTTGTGTGTTGTGAGAAATTTTGTCATAAGAAATTGAGATAACTTGCCAGAAGGGTTTTTAAGTTTAGAAATACATCCATGCCAATAAAATAGGAAACTGTAAACCTAGTTTTAAACTCTGCATCAGTTGGAGTTCTTTGCTCATACATAGTTCACTTAATACTTCAGAGTCTGCTTTATAACAATGAAGAGCATCAGGGCGATCTTTGGCTCTTTGGTTTTTAATAAAAGAATGTTAGGAAACCTCTGGGCACAATGGATTGTTTGTATGCATAAACCACGCTTCTTTCTAAGCCATTTCTTTCAAACAGGTCTGAAACATCAGAGTTGACATAACTGTATTGCTTTGGTCTGTGCTATTTGTGTTTCTACATGACCATGGATTAAGGTTTTGAGTTTTCGTGTCTAGGGGTGTAGAAACACAAGTTTCATCCTAAAACAGGTGCTGTTGGGTTGGCTGAATCTACTGCTGGCTGCTCAGGATTTTCATGTCAAGTCCAGCTCTCTCTGCCCTAAAGATCAAGAGCTTGAGTTCCATGGTCACTGTGTTACCCAGTGGTGACAGCATTAGTGGAGAGAATTAAGTGTAGAATTGAACCTAATACTTGTACCTTCGTCAGTGTCCGGGAGAGGCCTCGTGTCATGCCAGGCTGTGTATTTTTTAGAACATGGGTGGGTCTGTCTGTGCAGTCCATGGCTCATCCTGTCACAGCTTGGCCTTCAGTTCAGGCAGGATTATGCAAACACTTTGGTGAGTATGCTCACAGCTGTGGTGGCTTGTCTGGTGGCTTAATTGTAATCTATCATAAAATGGATTAAAGGAGAGAGATGGGTTATTAAGGGCTTGCCTTGAAGTAGGAAGTGTCCAGGATGGCTGATGACCAGTGACACTTACAGCTCTTTCCGCCAGAATCCACAGGAGCTGTCACTGGGTTCTGTACCCTACAAGCATTGTGTGGCTGGCTGTGCCAGTGAAAGCTGAACAGTCTCTGCACACTTTAACTTGCAGCCCTTCTATGTCCCTGCTGCTCCTCTTGTGGGTTCATACTCAGTGCTCCTCTGGCAGCCTCAGTGATGGGGGTGGGGGGTGTTGGTTTGCAGAAATGTCATTCACCTGAACATGTGAGGGAAAGGGGGTCAGTGCAGCAATAAACATTGCCTGCCATTGTAGGTGTTTATGACCAGTGTGCTTGAGAGCAAGGTTAGGGCTTGCTAAACCAGCATCAAGCAATGAGAGCAGATGATAAAACATGGAAGAAATTGTAAGTGAATCCTGCCCTTAGAGGGAGAAGCTGGAGTGGATGGTCCTCCTAATTCATAGTTTGGTCAACCTCTTAATGAGAGTTGCTTTCCTTCTCCTGTAGTGTGAAGATAAGTACAAGTAATTTTCTGGGCATCAGGATCTCTGGATTGGTCTTGTTCATTGAACAATCTTCTTGTCTTGGAGAATCTGGAACAAAAGCTCCTGGCCATTTCCATGGCCATCCCCTGCTGTCCAGATGTTTGTGTTACAGCTACCTTGAGAACAATGAAATGTGTTCCCCTGAGTGGGTCAGGAAGGCAGGGCTTCCACAGCCCCAGTTGTGCCCCCCTCCCCTGATGCAGGAAGTGGGCATTTTTCTTTCATCAGCTCTATGTGAACTGGTAGATCTCAGTGTTGCCATAACCTTAGTAGCAGAGGAAGGTGAGTGTGTGTCCCCTGTATGAGAACCTGACAGCCTGGCTATGTTTCTTGTCCAGATTGCAAAGCACTGTGGAGTGCTCACTGATTGGACTGTCAGAGACCCTGTCTAGCCTTGATGTTTTATTGCCCAAGATACTGTTAAGAAAAGATGCCACAGCTGAGTAGGCTTGGGGTGACCACAGCACCTTTTAGCAGGTTGAAGAACTGGAGGAAGTGTATTGTAGATGGGCTTTGCCAGCTCGTTGTGTGTAATGGGTTGTTGGGCTGTAAAGGAGACATCCCAACCTCTGAAAGTGGCAGCTGGTTGCAGATGTGGGAGCATCCTGCCACGTGCAGTTACACTGCCAACCCCTCACATACCCAGAGGATGTTCATGTGTCCTTTGGCTGGGGTTTTTTTTCTGGTTTCCTGTTGTGCATTTGGCCTAATACTGCCATTTTATCTTCTTTAAAATCAACTCAGAAGCAGAATTTCTTTGCTCCCCATATTTGTATGGTTGGTTGCCCCTTTTTAGAATGAAAGGTTGAAGGCTTGGGAGCTGTGCAAAATGAGACCTACTGAAAATCAGCAATCAGCTAAGTTTGCATCGTATCTTCTAATATTGTGCCTTTCTAAAATCCCCCTCCCCCGTCAATATTCTCTCGTTTGGGCTGGGTATTAAGTAAAGCTATGGCCTTGCATAATCTCTGTTGCCCCTTCCTAAACTCTTAATTTCACAAAGTAAGGAGGTTATGGTGGGTTGCTATTCCTTAGTATCAATTTATGGCAGCAACAGTAATATTTATTTGCTCTTTTTTGCCTGCTATAGCTTCTGCTTTTTGCCAACCAAGGGAACTTCTGTGGCAGTTGTGCTTGAGTTCACATACCTTGTTCACAAATATTTAACAACTGCTTTTATTATTGCAAGCTATACAGGTTGTTTCAGTATACTCCTCCCCACAAAGGAAATCCATTACTTCTTCCCAGGCAGCTACAGTTTAATTAATTGTAATTTTACTTGGATTCATCCTTGCAAGAAATTTGATCAGAACAGTTCCTGCCACAGACACAGCAGCTTAGGTGGTCAAGTGGTGTTGTTGGAGTACTCCTTGTTGCATGTGCAGGTGTCTCAGTGCTGAAACAGGTATGGGGCCAGTGAAACTGTGCTGCTTGGGAATGGCTTTAGCTTAACAAGTGGAGATTTGTGTGTTCGGTAGTGAGTTTCAGTCAAGTGTGGAGCTATTGATGGATTCAACAAACCATGGATTTTTCCACTGATGCTTTATGATGTTCATCAGAAGTCAGTTCTATTTCAGAACTAGACTATTAGGGGGTTTTTTCTTCAGTCCTCATTCATTTAAGAGTTTGACTTGATGATCCTTGTGGGTCCTTTCCAACTCAGAATATTCTGTGATTCTTTCTAATTCCCATGTTTAGCCACAAAACAGAATTGGTGGTAAACTGGTAGATCCAATAAAATGTGGCCAGCAGGTCAAAGGAGTGATTCTCGCCCTCTGCTGTGCTGTTGTAAGATCCCACCTGGAGTGCTGTGTCCAGGTCTGGAGTGCTCAGCACAGGAAAGACACAGCCCTGTGGAGCAGGTCCAGAGGAGGGGCACAAAGATGGTCAGAGGGCTGGAACACCCTACACTCCATGAGGCTGGAGACTGAGAGAGACTATAGGACAGGCTGAGGGAGCTGGGTTTGTTCAGCTTGGAGAAGGGCCCACAGAGACCTTGGAGCACCTTCCAGCACTGAAAGGGGGCCTACAGGAAGCCTCAAGAGGGACTTTTCACAAGTGATAGGACAAGGGGCAATGGCTGTAAACTGCTAGGCAGGAGCTTTAGATCAGATATTAGGAAGAAATTCTTTATAGTGGGGGTTGTGAGACACTGTATCAGGTTGCTCAGAGAAGTTGTGGATACCCCATCCCTGTGAGTATACTTGAGAATTCATTCATCCTGCCCCTTCAGCAGGATTTTTGCACCCTGTTTCTTTCCAAGAGAATTCCTACCTTGCTACAGAAATAGTCTTCAAAATGCTTTTCTTTTCCTCCTTTAAGTTTGTAAAGAAACCCTGAAGTGAATAAAACTCAAAGTAATACTGTCTGCAATTCCATAGCCAGCTTGTAAAAATGTTCCAAGTGGTAAAAAGATCAAATTTAACTGATCAAGAGCAGTGCAAAATCTTTGTAACTAACTTTGAAATACAAAGTAATAACCTCTCATTTTTGAACAAACTAACAAATAAAACCATGAAGCTGACTATGCCAAAGCTCCCCTAAAACTCAGTGTAGAGAAGCAGGCATTTTCAGAAGTTAATTTTCAGAATTTAATTTGATCAGATAGAATTTAACCCATCTTTAGAGAAAAGTCTCAAAATCATTTAAAAAGAAACAAATAAAGAATTCAAGCCCTGCTTTTATATTCCCCCAAAGAAGCCAGCCGGCTTCTCTCCCCTGCACATTGGTTTAGGACAGCAGTATTTTGCATCTGGAAATTGCTCTATAAAATGCTTGTTGAATCCATTGACTGTTACCGTTCTCAGCACAAGGTGGCACTAAGATTCCAAGAGAGAGACTTCTCAGCCCTGCAGCCCTGCTCCCAGTTAGGAGACCAGGGTGTATTAGTTACAAGCTGTTTGGCCATTTATTGTTTTGTACTGTGAGGTATCCTGGGAGTGCATCTGAGCATTATATGGGGGAAGAAAACAACCAGCTGTGCTCGGCAAGGGCAGTTAGGGAATAACTTGGTGCTGAATGCTGCTGTGCTCTTGCCGGTTTTAATCCTTTTGCATTCCACCAGGAGTTTCCCCCTTCAGCACTTTCCAGCCTTCTCCACGCCTGTCTCTCGAGTTTCTGCTGTTTCCATTAGTCAGAACAACTCCTGCCAAGGGCAGACAGGCCCCATGTGCTGCTGTGCCTCGCATCCCTGCTGGAAGCCGCTTGCCGCTGTGTTAAAGGTCCTTGTGCAAGGGGCACTACAAGTACAGGGGCAATGGGGCATGAGGGGAAAGGAGTGGGAAGAAGCAAGCAGTGTATCATCCTCCTCTGGTCCCCTGAGTCTATAGGAATTCTTTCTTGGTCGAGATCCAGTATTAACACTTGCCTCAGGAATGCCGTATGAGTTCTTGAGGGGGAAGGGTTGTTGGCTGGTCTTAACAGCTCCCAAAATCAAGTGAGAGCAAGTTGGCTGCTGCCTGTCCTGTTGCTGTGCAGTACTTTTAAATTACTGTTTGCTATGGGGTTGCACCTCCATGCTATGTGCTATCAGCAGTAGGAAGATCCTGGCCATCTAGGCAGCATCTCTTTCTGGAATACTGAACTCTCTCGTGTTTGGTTTACTTGCTGTTCAGGTAGTTATTATCTGAGCAGACATGGTAGAATAATTCCTGTGAAGTCTTAATAAAAATTATGGATTAATACAAATAATAAAAGATGTAGCTCAACACTACCTGACCCTACTTCAATCCAGGCTATGTGGCTGTTTTCTCTTTGTTCTGCAGCCCTCCCTTGCTGCTCTCAGAGAAACATGAGGTTTAGTCTCCAGACTCTTACTTTTGCCCATGTCTTTTTTTAGATTAAGAATTACCCAGAATAATGCAGCAACAGTCTACCACATATTCCAGTAGTATTGAAGATCTGTTGTAGTGGCAAAGAGATGGAGGCAAAAAAAACATGAACTGGCTTGCTTCAGGGAACACAGCAGTAACATACTCTGAAATAGCACTGATTTCCTAAACACTGATTAAAATGCAGAGAAACTACCTTCTGTGGAAGTTTAAGAATTCCCTGATGGATTAGGACATCCAGTCAGGAGTGACAGTGGTCAGGGGTGCAGGAAATCTTGGTTGGCTATTATAAGCTGCTTGTGTGCCCTTGAACTGGGTCCCAGAAACCAAATTTTACTTGTTTAGAAAAAGCAGAGCGATACTGAAATGCCGATCTGCTCGGAAAGTCTGGCTTAGGCTGGATGCTCCAGGAAGTCAAATTGACTCACAGAAAGGAAGGTGAGGAGATAGGACACTCTGCCAAATCTACAGCATATTTAGATGCTTTTAATCAGTGACTGAGTAGTCAGTTATCAGTGGATTAAGGGCACTGAGAACTGAGCTTTTCCACTACTGAGAAATGCCCCTGCCAGAAGTAGCAGGCCAGGGGAGGCAGAAGGGGATCTGGCCCCCCCCTCACTGCAGCCCAGCCAGTTTGCACACATGGTCTGTGCTTGAGGTGGTTTGGTGACAAGCACTGTGGAGTCTGAGCCATTCCATGCTGCCATTCCATGCTGCAGTCCCAGCAGCAGAGGGGTAGTCTCTGGAGGAAAGGAGCAGTTTGCTTGAGTGCCTGGGAATCAAGACTTCTTGGCTGCATTGCTCAGGGAAGATTGCAATGAGTATTATTTTTTATAGTCCTGAACTTTTCCACCTTATATTTACTACTTCTGTTCTTGTGCTTCCTTCAGACTTGCCTTACTAGATTTGCCTTATACCTCACTAAAGAATTTAAAGTCTGGTGCCTGATCTGTGTTCTGCCTGCAAGACAGAGATGATCCTGCCCATCACCTAATAAAGCCTTTAAGTCCAATAAAGCTGTAAGCTCCTCAGTACAAGGACTTTTCCTAGTTATGCTATTTTTTATGTATGTAGTATGAGCCTTGAATTAGGTACCTGGATCTCACATAGTTAGAACAGTAAAACTGTTAGAAGGTACAGGGCAAAAACAACTTTCCTACATTCTTTTTCATCTTATGGAAAAGCTTTCACCCCCACCTCAACCTACCATATCTGTACAAGTGAGACTTGCACCTCCTTTATGTTGCCAAGCAGATGCAGTTGCAGACAGAAAGAATCCATTTAGACTAATTAGATGTTGGAAATCCATTATGGTTCTCTTGTTGGCACCTCTAGACACAAAAAAATTATGAGCCCCTTACAGGGCCTGACTTATGGCAGGGCTTCCCAGTGTTTGGCAGGCAGGAGTGCTGCTGCACTTGACTTCAAAATTGTGTAAGAAGGAGGAGTCTTGGCTGTGGAAAGCAGCTGTAAAGCCAAGAGGAATGGCTGTGTGTCTTGTGACCTTTACTGATTGCCTGACGTGGTATCATATGATAACTCTCAGAGACTGCTAAGAATCAAGCAAGGCTTTTTTACATCCTCGCATCACCATGATGAAAACTTCCACAAAGCTGTCGTAGCATGTGCAAGTAGACAAGGTGGATGACTTTGGTCAAATTCAAGGGATTCGTAAAGTATTAATTTATTTGGGTTTTTTATACCCTGCCACTACTTTCTGCTTACAGGCAAGTCTGTCCCTCTCTCTGTAAAATGATTCTTTTCTCATTTTTAATTGTGTGCATTTAAATCATTGCTTTTCCACGCCAGAGATCATCAGCTGGGAAAGGATTTAGAAGGAAGAGGCATTACTCCTACACCACTGTCAGCCAGCATGGAACATGCTCATGAGTTGTTAAGTTCAGCAGAGCCTTTCACCTCTCTAGGGCTGGTTCCTGTGGGTATTTACTGGCTGCAGTAACATGCCATTTTTCACCAGCTGGTTCTAATCTTATTGCAAGATCTTCTGAGCTAGCTTCACTGCAAAGATTTTAACTGGACTTTGGAATCCTAAAGGAGCAAAGATTAGGTAAGTGGTGAATATTTCTCACCATGAGAGTATGCTTCAAGGTTGTCCTTCCATTTCCTCACTCACAGACTCTAAAATTTATTTCTGTAGCTAAAATTGCCAGTCCTTACCAGCACTAAAGACTGGAACTGGTGATTTCTGTCCAATTCCCAGCAAAGAGGAAACTGTACTCCAGCGTTCACTCTGAAGAATGCTTGCAAGCACTGTTTCCTGGATCCTGGTCTGTTGTGCCACTGGACAACTCCAGTGGTTTGACGGTGCAGGATGGTCTGGGTGGTGCTCAGAAGCAGCACCGAGCAGGGAGAAAACAGTGTTGCTGTTGTCTGTGCAAGCTGGAGCAGTGCTCAGCTGTGCACGAGTCCAGAGGTCACAGCTGGCTTCACCACACCGGGCTCCTGTAGCCGGGACACAGCCTGTCTGGGAAGGGCAGCAAAGGGGTCCTGCACCTTGCCCCCTCCAACTTGAACCTGGAAGCAGAGGGCCTGTCTGCCTGTGAGCTCTGGGGGTGCATTGTTTGCTTGAAGAATTGGTTTGGGTTGTGATTTTTTTAATATACTTTTTTTTTGGGGGGTCAAGTTTTCCCCAGGAGAGGGAGCAGTCCACACAAATGATGTCGACGGGAACGAATTTGCTTATTCCAGCTCCAGCTTAACCGTGTTTGCTGTACTGCTGTGAATGCCTTCTTTCCTCACGCTCCTCATCATCAACTCGTTTTGCTTTACCTTCTGACTCCTCTGGTAACCTTGCAACAGCTCTGGCAGTGCTGGCCCTTCGAGGCTGGCGTTCAGGGCAGGAATTGCACCTCTTTGCTCTGTAAGCTGCCTTTCCCATCACAGTATGCCCAAGGCTGCCTGGTCCCACAGCCCACATTCCCATCACCGGGCCCCGAGCCCAAGTAACCTCATTCCCAGCACGGCGTGCCACTCGCCTCTGTCCCAAGCCGCAGGGCAGTGGCTCAGCGTCAGCCCCTGTGGTCACTATGGTGACAGTGGTCAGGCAAAGGAGGACATCGGTTAATTCAGGAATTTAGGGCTGCTTTGCTGAAAATCTCCTTTTGATTCTAGCAACAGTAACCTCCAGAGGCTTGCTGCTGCTTAGGTATCCATTTGGCGGCCATTTGACTGCTTCCCTAGCATACAGTTATATTTCCAGTAACATATGCATAGAAAAACAGAGGAAAATTGGGGGTTGTGGAGTTCAAAACCACGGCTGCCAAAGTTCCTGTCTTCATGGTGTCTTTTGTTGTATCAGGAAAAGTTCCAAAGCACAGTAGCCTGGTTACCACTTAAGGAATGGATTGTGGTTTCTTGTTGACTTACTTCACTATTTATTCCTGCCTTTCCTTCTTTCTTTTTTAAATAACCAAGGGGGGGATATAACAGAGTTAAACTTGTGATACTCAAGCCTCTGCTGCATTGTATCCCGGTATATGCACCTGATATAAAACCATCTACTGACGCGTGCTGTGATTCTTAGCACTGCTGTAAGCTGAACCACTCTGGGAAAATTTCCAAGGAATAATGGACAGAATTCTCAAGGACAAGATGAGGAGGACAGCACAAGGTATCTGTTCAACAGCATTCCTGGGAAACTCGTGTGCCAAGGAGGTTGTTGTAGCAGTGACTGGCATGAATAATAGTGTTACTCTTTTATTTTGGTGTGCCACTGGAAAGATCTAAGAGGTTTTGTGCATGGATGACCCTCAAATTCAGGGCAAAACTTGAGTAAGGGATTTTGCAGCAAAGACTTGAAGTTATATAGCTGTTAGGGGAATAAGCTTTTTTCTTCACTGGATGAGATCTGCAGCTGTCTGCCTGGAGATGATCATCTCTGGTAAAGACATTCCCTGGGACAGATGCAGTCTTTTAAGAGCATATAGCTGCAACAATTGCATCTCTGCAGTGTGCTATCTCTGAACGTCTGACACAAAGAAGACTACAGACACATGCTGTGATTTTTAATGCTACTGTCAGCTGAACCACTCTGGGAAATTTTCCAGGGAGCATCGGGCAGAGTTCTGAAGGACAGATTGAGGACAGTGCAAGGTATCAGTGCTAACAGCACTCATAGGAGGCTACTGTTCTAGAGCCACAGCCTGAAACAGGGCAAACTTAAGAGTGTAGCCTCTTTTAAGTTAGTACAAGCAGCCATGCTGAAGCACCTGCAAAAAGCTTGTGTTGTGAGCAGCCCCCTCTACTCCCATTTAACAGTATGTAGGCCATGCTTACGTCCCCTTTTCTGTACATGAGCACAGTGGGATTTGAGACGTAAAGCTGTGTGTGTCCTTTCTTTGGGTGGAGGGGTATATTACACCTGAGCTGTGTTGCAGCTCACAAGGCACTAGTTGCAGTACAACAGTTTGCTCTGTCTGTGTTGGTGAGTGTTATCTGAACCTTCAGATCATGTAGTTCATGTTGATTTTGCAGCCTGGTGGGTGACACTACACAGTGGTCAGGGTAAACATTTCACGCAGCAGCCAAAGTTCACTCTTGCAGATCTGAGTTGTCATCTCTGCTTCCAGGTTGCATTGACAAAATGGTATAAAAAAGGAAGGAGGTTAGTGGAAGTGGGTGAGGCAGTTTAACTCATATCATTGATGTGTCCATTCAAAGGGCAACATCAGAGTCAGCTGAGCATGAGCAAATTCCCATTTATGAAGGTCTGACCTTAGACTCTGGACCTCCACAGCTATAGATCACTATAGGGCCACAGAATTACATTTTTATTGAAAAAAGCATGACTCGAATGTCAATAAAAATACCATGTCCACATCGGCCTTGTAACGTGCTCTCAGATAACAGCATGTACTACTTCATTTTGCCATCTCAGCATAGACCTGTTGGCCGTACCACCCAAGGGACAAGACTCTTAGGCAGTTTATAATCTCAGTCTTATAGTCTTTTTGTTCAGAAGACATCCCTAGGCAAGGAATTCCTGCTTCCTGTTAAGGCTGGGTGTGCAGCAGATTTTGTCTGTTGATGTTGGCAAGTCTCTTCAGGCTTCATTTTCATGTCTTTTTAGCTCCTTGCTTCCATGTTTCATTACTTCAACTGAGTGTCTTAAGTTTTAAAGTTATTTTCAGATAGTCCTTCTACTTGCTGGCATTGCAGTGCCTGGGTATGTCTGTATCTAAAAGCCCAAGAGCGATACTTAAACTGTGACAGTCACACATAGTGGGTCTCCTAGGATTTTATTGTGTCCCTTTTTGCTTGAGTCTGGGAATTTATCTAAACATGGAGAAAAACTACCAAATAGGATAGGTTCTTGCAAGAAGCTAAGTTCAACTGAAGTTTTGGATGTAGCCTTAGATGGGTTCCGACAACTGCTGGGCTCTCTCACTTTTACTTGCATACAAATCTATGTAGGGAAGAAGTTCCTGTTTAAAGGGTTGTGATTTTGTCAGTTTGTGTTGGAGTCTCGTTAAAGGGCAGATTTCCAAGTGCTATTAGGAAGAAAAGGACATTTGTCTAGATAGCTCTTCTCTACTCCCCATCCTCTCCACAGTGCTGCAGATGAAAGATGTTTTCAATTCTGCTGGGGGATAGAGAAAGCAGCCCAAGTTCACAGAGCCCAGGGGTGGCATTTTTCAATAGTACCAGCTGCTTCATAAGCCAATGGCCAATTCGACCCTGACCTCCATGGTAGTGGCACTGGGCCAACACTGTATGCTCCAGCAAATCACTCCCTCAGGCTCTGTAAATCCTGTGCTATTGTCCTGCTTCTGGGGCAGTGAGAGGACACCCTATGTCACTCATGCACTGAGAGCAAACTATGCAGCAAGGGTGACAGTGCTTTAAGCTGCTGCACTCAGTGTGCAGGGATGGAGCTGAATCCCTAATTTTGGAATATCAATAGCCAGACCACTGCCAGTGAGTGAGCATGACTTGTCTGCTTTTGCAGAAGTGCATGTGCCACGCTACCTGCTGAACATGGCGCTGTGGAAAGTAGAGGCCTCCTGAGCAGTGAATCAGAAATAGAGCAGCTGATACCACGGACTGCCCTTACTCCCAGCTGGAAGCACTCTCTGCTGCAGTTCAAGCTGAACACAGTCTCCCAGCCCTTCCTGCTCTGTCTCTCCTCTGCTCTTACAGTCAGAGCATGCAAGCCTTTTTGTTACAAACTGAGACACTGTGTGAGAACACAATGTCTTCACCCAGAGCACAAAGGCAAAGAGTCTCTTTGCAAAGACTTCCACTTATGAGGGACAGCAGAAACATTGGTCCTGTAGCCAGGTTTGAAAGCTGTTGTTTCTCCTATTTCTACCAACTTCCTGCCTTTCAGCTACTCTGGAAAGGGATCAAGACTGGATGAGTTAGCAAGAGAGACAACAGAAAAGGTGAGTGACATTTGCATGAAAGATGGTAACAGGAGAAGGGGAGAAGTAGAAGGAATGGAACAAGAAAAAAGGTAAGAACAACCTTGGCAGGAGAGAATAGCAGACAGTGATAACACAGGAGAAGGAAGGGCAACAGACAGTGGAAAGGGGAGACCTTGGAAAGATTAATGAGACTAAACTGTGCTGAGGCAGAGAGACCTTGCACTGAGATTTCCAGGCAACTGTGCAACCATTTTCTCATGTAGTGAAAGACAAAAACATACACACCGTGTGGTACAAAGCAGAAATACAAGAGTAAGGGAATTCTCTGTTTCTTCTGCCAATTTTGTGAAAAGTTTTGCCCTTTCTCCAGATTTGTTGGTTTTTCTTCTAGAAGCTACTTCTTCAGAAGACATGGTCAATTTTGCAGTTCCCCAGGGGCTGGATTTTAACTATACATGCAGTATAATGTCTTTGTTTGAAGAAGTGTCGTGCACAAACAGAAATCTGAGATTTTATGGCTGGTAGAGCAATAATGATTTAAAGGAAATTCCTCTCTCTGTACAAGTTAAGACATGTCAAATTAACTCCTCCCCTAATGTTTGTGGCACCATCCATGCAAGCTAGTCTGAGCAGGTAACATTTTTCGTCTTCTTTGAACTTCTAGTCAGTGGCAGACCAGACACATTGAGAGATTGAGTGAAATCTGTCCTACCAGACACTCCACCACAGACTTGGCAGGTTCACCAAAGCCTGTAGTGTGGATGTGCACTGTTGAATTAATAAAACCTTGAAGCTGGCCTAATTATGCTCATGTAACTCTCTCTTGGGCCCTAGAAGTGGTATGCAAGAGCTCAGGTGGCTGTTTCTTACCTTTTTCCTCAAGTTCATTCCAGTGCACATGGAGGACAGGCCCTACTTTCCCTTTAGCAATCTAGGCAGGGTCCCATTACTCAGCTTTGCTTCAGGGAAAAGTTGAGGACAGATTCTCCTGCTTACAGGAGTACAAAACGAACAGGAAGCACCTGACTGGGCGCTGCCCATCCTGTTGCAGTTCAGAGCTTCTCTGGATGCGTCCTTGGCAGATGGATTTCTCCCTTTGCTCAGGATTTGTGTGTAACACTGGGTCCCAGAGGAATAGCTGCAGCACAACAGTGGTGTTCTCTGTGCAGGACATGCTCTATACAGTCTGTCTCGGCCTACAGCACTTGGGAAACCTGGCCAAGGCAGCTTGCCTGGCAAGCTACAGTCCTGGACATTCCAGCTGGAAGTGACACCCCACCTCTCAGCAGTGCTGGGGCTGCAGCTTTGGTACCCAGGGTCCTTGGCTCAGGACTGCAGCTCTGTCTGTCTCTAACTCTGCCACATTGGAGGATCCCTGATCCAATGGCTTGGGCAGAGCCCCTTTCCTGCTGAGCCCCAGGCAGCAGCAGCAGCTTGTCTCAGGAGGGGTTTTATGATAGTGAAATGGAGGCATCCTATCCAACAAGCCTTTCCATGCCCTCCACGCCTGGGAAGGATTGAGCTGCCCTCTGCCAGTGCTAAAGGTCAACAGTGACAATGAATGGGTTGAATGTTGGAGGAATCTCTCCTTTGAACACCGAGATTATTGGATTTTAATAGATTGCAAGTGTAGAGAAAAATTCACGTTAAGTGAATTGATTTCTTCCCTCTTCTCATATTTATATGTTAAATTAATATTTTATATTTAGCAAGTCAATTAACTATGCCTGCCACTGTGTATGAAGCATTGAAGTTTGCTTTAATTCTTTCAGAAAACTCTGCATATCCTGCCTGTGTATAAGACATGTACCTACAGCTTACTTAGAAGACCTCTATTTGCATGGGGTGACTAAAAGGGATTTTGGAACAACCTTTAGGTATTCAGTTGTCCCTGGTCATTCCTAACACAAATCTCATGAATGGGGCAGATGGTGGTATAGAATCTACAAGTGTTTCGTTTGGTTGATGGCATCTAGTTTCAAGTGACACAGGTGAACTTGGAGACAAGAAAGGAGATGTTATTGACTGGTGTTTTTCCAGAGGTTTACACTCTAAGTTGGCAACTAGCCCCGCTTTCATTTCCCCTCAAATTGACACCTCTACCCTTCCTGTCAATTTAAGTGCCAGCTACAGTGATCTACATTCTTCCCTTCTAGAAGTGAAGTTTCTTAACCAATTATAAATTAACAAAAGATGTTTCTTGACAGTCACTTTCCAGAAATGGTAAGAATTAATCCAATGGACAGAGGTATTTCACAGTTAGAATAGTACAGGAAATGTTTTTAGGATGCATTAAAGAGGGCTTCATACTATATCTCCTTTCCCATAGCAACCCTAGATACTGGAGAGCAAGTCCTTGATATGCTGGGCTGGTGATTAGTGTGGTAGGGACAAAGGTCTTTTACCAAACACTGCTTTGCAGAGGTGGGAAGTTTAAAAGATATGTGAAATCAGAGAAGCACTAGTAAGAAAATTTTACTCATAAATTTTACTCAAAATTTTACTCAGCCTGCAAGGTGTTTCAGTGTAGGATAGGTGGGGGAAGATGGAGGTAGCATGGGAAAGATTACTGCAAAAGCAGAGATGGTCTTTAAAACTATAACAGCTTTTCTTGCCTGAAACAGGCAGATGAGCAACTTCTTTTTCTGTCTGTTGGAAGCTGTTGAATTGATGGGCTGCAAGCATTTGGCCCCATTGCCATGGAGGGGATCATCCTCCAAAAGCAGCCTGCCTTTTGAAGTTGTATCCAGACCCACAGTATGTTTGGAAAGACACTGGTATGTTGCTGATATGTGGAATTTTCATTTCCCATGATGATTTTGCCTCACAAGGGGGAGCTGGGGTTGATGCTGGAGCTGGAGAGAAAATTTTGATTTGTGTGGAGTTTGCAGGGGAGAAGAGAGAGCTCACTGTTATTGTCTCAGAGGGGCAGTGGGCTGGGAGACTACTTCTATGAGAAGGGCAGACATTTCCTAGAGAAGGATCTCTGAAGTACCTGCTGACTGAAACATTCCAGGCATTCCTGCACTGTGCCACAGCAGCAGCTCACGCTGCTCAGGCTGCAGCAGCCTGGCCTTGTCAAGTGTGTCCTGGTCAGGGACTCTGACCCACAGCTCTTGTTAGCAAATTCAGTGTGTGAGTAGCACTGTAAGCTGTGAATTTGCAGCTGCAAGAGAAGATGGATGTGA
The DNA here is from genome assembly GCA_013398075.1 of Notiomystis cincta. Taxonomy (NCBI): domain Eukaryota; kingdom Metazoa; phylum Chordata; class Aves; order Passeriformes; family Notiomystidae; genus Notiomystis; species Notiomystis cincta. The sequence continues at coordinate 250,675 of VZRX01011224.1, forward strand.
TTTTAGTGTGCTGCTATTGTGAGCAGACCTGCCAGGAGCAGGTGAAGGGCTTGCAGTGGGCTACTCACCACGGTGTTTTCCCCAAAGATTTCCTGGGTGCTTTGTGCACAGGCCGGAAATCGTAGTTCTCTGCAGCCCTTACCCCTCCTACAGCTGCTCTTTCAAGCTGTGTGTGCATCTACTGTAAGGGGCAGAAACTCACACCATCTCAGTGTCAACAAGCTTGTAAATCATCTACTTAATAGTCACAGGTGAGATAACGTATTAAATACTAAAAGCACGAAAAAATCCTTCCCACCTCACTCACCCTCCTCTCCAAGCACTGAATCTTGTCCAAAGCTGCACAAACAGGATTCTAAGATAAAGACCTTGGGTAAGAATTACTAAAACAAACAGAGCGTGGGGTGGTTTGTTAAGGGACTGGCTTCTCAAGGCCAAAGGGTGGGTGTGGAAGAACACACCACACACCTTATGGAGAGGAAAGCTAAGAACATTTAAAAAGTACATCTTGGGAAAAAGCCCTCCTCAGAAGTCTGTAATATTTTTAAAAAGTTGGAGTAGCATGGGAGGAGAATCACACAAGTACAAAGCAAAGTATGCTGTCTGTGATTTCAGTAACAAGAAACACAAAAGCTTTCTAAGAAGTAGAGGGATTCTATTCTGCTTAGCAAGATGCAGTGCAGCAGAGTTATTCAGAGTTTATGCAGTTCTGGCACGGAAACGACATGCTCCAAGCTACATTTCAGTCTTTCCTTTAGGAATGCTTTGGAAGAATTTACCATTCAGCTGCAAACTACCTGATTCTGAACACAAATAAAAGAGCAGAAATTTCCCAGTTTACTTCTTCCCTGCCCTGCCATGTGCAGGAAACCTCTCCGTAGCAGGACAGTTCCTGGGGGCACATTAGTTCAGTCACCATGTAGTGCCTGTCTATTGATGGCTGGCTCAGTGTCAGGGTTTCTTTCCTATTTTTGTTGTTGCATGGATGAAATCCACTGCTAGAGCATTATCTGCTATTGACAGGGAATATATTCTGATCTAAAGGCAAAAAACTTCATGTCTGTGATCTTGCTAGCCTGTGACCAGCAGCTGGGGGAGGTATTTGAAGGTGGAACATGATGAACCACAGGACTACAGTTTTAGGTGAGTAACACCTCAAAACTTGTTCCTTTTGCAGGTTGATTTTTTTCACCAGAAGAGTATGTGGTCTATAACTTTAGTCAGTGCCTAGGGGTAATCTCTACATCCCCTTGACTCAAGGCTTGTTTAACTTTCCTATGCTGCTGCAGAGCTATTGTTAGTTTGCAGATAAGGAAGTGTTATCATTTTAGCACAGTCTAAGAGAAAAGGATAGGAGGGAGCTATTAGATTCTCTCCTGTGTTACTCTCTATCTGGTGGCAGGGTTGTCCTTCACACTGATCTCTCAAATATGGTAATAATAACAGTAAAGTTTTATTTTTACTGGTTATCAGCCAAAAGCAACAACTAGACTAAACCAGAAAATACCATCCTTTCTGCCTTTGCAGCATATGTGCTCAATCTTTGTGCTGATGCTGATACTTTTCTAGCTCTTTTCCGAAGAAATGAGACACAGACACCTTCATCACTCCCCAAACAACCTGGTCTACTTAATCCTGGCCCTCATCTAAAAACAGGCCCTCTGCCCTCTTCCCAGCAGGCCATCACACATTCCCACTCTCCCAGTGCAAATCTGCAACAGTTCCCTTCTGTCCTAGCTTGCTTTGCCATTAAGACATGGTAGGTTTTTCACAGCTACATGTTGCTGCCTCTAAAAGTTGCTGCCTCTTCTTCCTCTGTATGTACATGGCAGTCTTCTGTCTGGTTTCAAGGGGGCCCTATCACAAATAAGTCACCAAGTTTGAAACCAAGGAAGAAAAATGATGTCTGACCAAAAAGCCCCTGTAAGGGTCAGAACTGGGAAAATGCATGGACTGATCCTTGTGCAAGCGCTTTGCATCTCTCTGGAGTGCAGATACTCTTTAAGAACATAACAGAGATTGTCTCACCCAAGGTGTTGAGGACAATATATAATTTAGGTGGCTCTAATCTCATATGTTTGTGCTTTAAAAGAAAGAAACCTTGCTGCAAAAGTTACAAACCAAAAAGAAATCTGGCCTTCCTACTGTATAAAAGAGCATGCTCCTGGCACACTTAGCCTTCCCTTCATTTGTGTGAACAGTGGGAAAACAATCAGAAGGGTAAATCCTCTTCAGACAATTCAGAGTCACTTTTCCTGGTGTACATCATCATTCTATCTGCAAAGTAGAGGTGTACAACAAGCTAGCCAGTCTGGGTTCCTTTAACAGCCAAAGGAAAGAAACTAGCAGCTGTTTGAAGAATTTTCAGGGTTAAGTGAACCTCACCCTTGGTGCTGTTGACTGTACACAGGAGTTTGGGCTGAGCTGAGACAGAGCTGTCTGTGGTGAAATCCCACCCTTGGTGTAATAAAATCCTAGGGGGGATGCTGAGACCCAAGTCATTCTGCACTGTGAAAGGAAGCCGTGGATCACAATAAGAGTGTGAATGAAAAACTTATTAAGAACAAGAAAATCCTGTTCAGGTTGTGAGTCTACCAACTTTACATGAAGATGCATGGTTTTTCAATAGGGAAAAATAGTTGTAACCCCTGTAGGTTTCAATATGGGGGACAAAACACTGCAGGCAGCAAGTCATCCATTCCAGGGCTGGCTTGCTGGACTGTGTAGCCTTACAACACTCAAGCTCTTGTGAGGCTTGTCAGTAGGTGCAAATGCTGGAAATTGGATTTTCTAGGAAGGCAGGTGATGACTACATAGCACTTCTATTTTTGTTTTTTGAGGTCACCCTATTTGTTTTGAAGTCATTCTAATTCAGGACAGGAAGAGACCTGGAGTTGGGCTTTTTTTGCTACAAATTTGGGTTGAACTTTAACTGAGCAGTGTCCTTCTGTGGCATGCAGCCATGCAGCCACGAGGAGCGACTTTGAAGGTCAGCAAGAGGCAGGATTGGCAGCATCCCTCAGGCTGCATTGACAGAGCGGTCACACACAAGTGCCAGAATGGCCTGACCCAGCCTGGTGCCATCAGTGCTGGACCTCTGCCTCTCACCTCCTTGGCGTAACAGGACTGCTGGGGCTGTGCCAGGGAACACCAACGGCCAGGCAGGTAAGGGGACACTGGTGTCCTCTAAAAACAAATACGGGATGTCCTAAGCCAAACAGGCTAATGACAGGGAAGAGGTGGCCTGGTTCTGCTCTTGTGTTGACACACTCTGTGGCTGTGGGTTTGTTGTCATATCGTCAACAATGAACCTCCAGCGGGAGGGGAGTTGTTCTCTCGTACAATTCTCTTGTCACACGACAGGAGCATAGCTGCACACTTCAAACCTTCTGCATGGCAAGCATCTTACTGACATCCTGCACACCCTGTCAGTGTGCTAAGCAAGTTATCCATCCTTGAATCAAACCTTATTGCCTTGGCAGCCATAGCCTTGGCATGCACATATGAAAGAAGGAAACCTCTTACAAAGGTTTAAGTAGGCTTTTTCATCATTCCACAAGGAAAAAACTCTTACCCACTCGCTCTTCACTTAGCATAAATGTGGGTTTCAAAGAGCCTTGCAAAACAATATGTGGCAAAATCTATGTGCAGGAGTAAGAAAACAAATTAAGGACCTGTGTTTGGAAGAGTTTATTCTTGTTTGAATGCTCTGTAAGACAGCCCTGAAACCCCCAAGTGACAGGAATCTTACAGATATTGTGCAGAGTCAAAATTAAGTTGGATTTTTTCCTGTTCTTTTGGAAACCTGTAATTACAATAATTTTTGCTTTAAGTGGTTGATGAGCTAGAATTATTTCTCATAGCAGAGCCAATTGCTGAGGTAGGGTATTTTGATACTCTTCCATCACAAACATGCCCAGAAAGCACACTACTCTTGTATGCTATTGTTGAGAAGCTGGGAGAAAATCCTCTACATAAAGTAATGGCTGTGTCACAGGTACAAAATTGCCCCCTTGAACCCAGCACTAGAGAAGGGTGGAGAGGGAATGGCATAACAATCAATCACACCTTGCTTACAATACTTTCTCTGCTCCCATGTGGTGCTGAGAACTGCAAAGTGGCTCAGGAGATCTTTTGTTTTTCTCAGCAGAAAAGGTGCACATTGGGTCCAGAGCAGCACTTCTTGAAGTTAGTTCCTAAATTAGTTGTTTCAGCATATGCCTAATGTAGCTGTGATTCTACTGGGTACCATGCAGCTTTGGTTCTCCAAGCTGCCACTGAGTCTGCTGCTGGCATTTCTCCAAATGGCAGCAGAAGCTTTCCCAGGCAGTTGGGGCACAGATCCCACCATGATTTGCAGAACGAGTGCTGTGGTCACTCTCATCCTCCTGCCCAGATGCAACAATGAATCACTGTGTGCATCATCTGATGTCTGGCTCTGAGGCCTGACATGTTTTGGTGAGCTGTATAGCTGAGATCCCTGATGTCCTACTGGAATTCACAAGAGAGAGGTCCCATATGCTGCTGCTGGAAGTCCTTTGCTCTTCTAAGATGAGTGGATTTGCCAGGCCCATGTCAGAGTCTGGAGAGAAGCTAAGGCAGACCACCACCTGGCCAAATCCTGTCCCAAAAAGGAAGCTCATTTTGAAGAGGACTGGCAAACTGAGTTCCTGCAATTGATACAGGGAAAAAATTATGGCTACTACCAGCCGGCAGCCACCATGTTTGTTTCGGCTGGATTACAATAGCAAAAATGATCCTTAACACTTCACCAGTTTGTCAACCAGTGGACAAAGGAGTCAATTGTGCAATTCAGAGCAATCTGCTAAACATATTTGTAAGGAAAGGGTTTAAAATTGCACAATGTGCTGAGGAATGATACATGTAGGGATTTTGTCTTACAGCTATTGGCAACTAGAAGGAACTGAGAGATAACTGAATTTGCTCTGTTCTTCATTCCATGGAGTGTAGGAAGGCTCAACCACAGCAGATACTGCAAGCCAAAAGTATTCAGTTTGGCATGCATGGGATGTGTCCATGGTAAGAGGAGTCTGCACAGAGTTCAAGGAACAATTTTCTGCTGTGTGCTATAGCATTGTGGAAAGCACAAATCACAGTCAAGATGTCACCTAGAGAATGTTTTGTTGGGCTAGTTAGATATTAGCAAAAAGTTCTGCACTGAAGGGGTGCTCAAGCACTGGAACAGGCTTCCCAGGGAAGTGGGCATGGCACCAAGCCTGTCACTATTCGAGAAGCATTTGGACAACACTCTTAGATTGTTTAACCTTTTTTTAGGTTGTTCTGCATGCAGTCAGAAGTTGGATTTGATGATCCTCATGCGTCCCTTCCAGCTCAGGATATTCTATGATTCTAATAAGTCTGAATTCAGTGACTGGTTACTGAATGTTACTCCCAAATGTTATGATTTATATCATGTCTCATGTGGTGTGATGCTCTGTTCATTGACTCCAAAAGAGTTGTTACAAATATTATTAAGAAAACAGTGTCAGTCTGAAAGCCAATATAATGCACAGATTTATTTTCTGTGCCTTTAAGTAATAGAAACAATGAGCTATTCTAAGATATAGAAGTAGGCCAGGTTGAGCTGTTTTTATGTAAATGTACCTATCTTAAATTGCTCAAAACAGGAACTTCATTTCTGTGGTATAAATCCTTTTCTTAGCAACTGGTTTAGTCAATATTGCAATTACAGAGCCACTCTTAAAATGAGTATCTACAACATATGAAGATTTAGAGCACCTGGATTATGTTATTCACAGTCCACTGATTCAGACTGGTTAGAATGGAGTATACATGGTCTTTTCTCTAATTAGGAACTTGCCTAAACAGAACTGCCCAGGAGACTTTGGGGAAACTCATTCTTGTTTAGATCTCTAACTGTGAAATGTATCCAGAAGGATCTGTGCTTGTCCCACTCAGAAGGACAACTGGGATTCAAGGCTAAGTGAAGGACATCGCTATATGGCAATGGAAGAGCAGATTGCCTGTGTAGATGTGGCTCTCAATACCCCTTGTTAGAGCAAAAACAAATGGGAGGTAGCACTCCTCTGCCCTTGAGCTTCCTCCAGCTGATGAGACAATCCTATTTTCCAAAGTGTTGAAGATGGTTTTTCATTTTGATGTTGGATGTTTCCTTAACTTCACATACCTTTTTCTGCTTGTTCATTTGTTTTTGTGCAGCAGTTGTTACAGTATCTATAAGCAGGAAAAAATACCTGCATGTTCCCCTCTCCTCCTGCTTTTAGTGCCCCATACAGAATAACTTCTTGTGTCTCACTCTCCTCTTCCCAGATGTTACATTTCTCTGGAGTGTAAATAACTGAATAACTTAGTACTTAAACACGATGTGATACCTTTGATTTTAGCACATCAAAACTAGGTTCTGATAGAGAGTGTCAGTATCAAAAGTGAAGGCAAACGCTCTGTTCTCATGAATTCAAACTGAAGTGAGCACTTTGATGCCAATCTCAAATGAACACGGCGAGAGCAGTCCTTTCTAAAGTGGTTCAGTCGGCACCTGTAACCTCTTCAACTGCAGCCCTATCTCTCATGGGAATCAATATTTGAACCAATATTGACTTAGGACTCAGGCATGATTTATATGGGAGTCCTGGTATTGCAACAACTGCTGTGTTACTCAATCAGATTCCCAGATGACTGGTTAATACATAACAAACTGGATTTGTAAATCCAGTCAGCACGTGTTATCATCAGATTGAAAAGGGGAAATTAATTATATAATGTTGTATTTAATTGATAAATCTGTTAAATACCTGTATCTGAGTACTACATGTCTGCTTAAAGAGGCAATGGGTTTCATTATGTTTTCAGAGGGTTTCTAATCTGGATTAATTTCTTGGTGACCAGTATTTTCCAGTTATCATGAGTAATTGTTATCATGAGTATTTCAAAATGGAAACAAATTAGGATTAAATTAGTTACTTATAAAATTTCACATTAAAAAGCTCTGTAGTGTACAGCAGTATTCTGGTAACAATTAACAGTGAGCTTAATTCTGGGGTCAAAAACCAGGCTACAGCTGTTGTGTTTAGGTAGTTTAGGCATATCACAAAATCACTCTGGCTGTATATAAAGTTACCCTCACCTCCCAGGCACTATCAGTGACTATTTCTGAATTAAGGCCATTTATCTGGATGATTTTGAGTGTTTCACACAAAAATCCACTCCACTCATTTTATGACAATATGGCAATTAAAAGGTTATTGAAAGTCTAAAGACTTGTACAATAACAAGATATTGTTAGTCGAAGATACTAGGTCAGAGAACTGACTTTAGAAATGTTATTTGATCTTTTGGGAGAATTTATATATATATATATATATTAAAAATAAATGAGCAGAGAAAATTTAGAGTGATGTGTTTCCTCCTATAAATAGCAATATGACTTAAATCTTATTAGATAGGCTAAGAAACTGTCAGTGTCTGTGTACAACAGACAAGACCTGTAGTTTTCTAGGTTTCAGGCTAGAGCGCTTGAAAATCAATGTGTGTGCATATGTGTGAGGAAGAACGTGGCCAGCCCCTGAAATGCTCAAACTTCTTTGTTCTGTGACCCTCCTGTGTTTACTCTGTCTGCCCTCCACGTGTGTGCTCCAAGTCCAGTGACCACTTCTTTGGCAGTCAGTTCACCATGAATAATCCCACTGTGTCTTATTTGGAATAATTTTCTAACTCAATGACCTTTCTTTAACCTCAGACTGCTAATTGTTATCACTGGCAAGGAACAAATGGGTCTGAGTGAGGTGAATAGGTGAAGCTCTTGCCTAGAACATGTGTCTTGCCCCAGGCAGAGTTCCACTGCTGCCATTGCTGCAGGCTTGACTCCCCAAAGATTCCAAAACTTCTCTCTGCCACCTCCTTATGCTCAGTATGCCCATATTAGAGGTTTAATGACCCATGAGGAAATAACCAGCTAGAAACCATTCTTTGGCTTAAAGGGGAAACTCTGCCAGGATGCATAAAAGCTATGCCAATTGTATTAGTATAATCAGCATCTGAGTCAAAACTATGGTGTCTGGAATCCATATCTGGAATCCACCTTTTTACATCATAACATAGGGGAAAACTGCACCATGCTTGAATAACCAGCAGTACTGGAGTTGCAAGTTCCATCACAAATCAGTTATTTCAGCTTACTATTAGTCCATTGCTGTGCATGCCTAGCATAGCAAATTGTTGCATAACAAGCAGAAACAGAGGGGAAAAAGATATTTTAGAAGTCCAAATAATTTTAAGATTAGTCTGTGACCTACCTCATTATTTGGATCAATAATAGATTTTGAAATGTTTTAGAAATGTATGCACATTTCTGTTTTACTACTGGCTGTTGTTCAAACAACATATTGATGTGGGTGTGTTCTGGAATCTTTTTATTGTGTTGTACTTAAATAGAGAGCATTTACTATCATGGTAATGGCAGCTACACAAACATAAGAAGGAAGTCTTCTAGTTGGTTTGCTCTTGCCTAGTCTGCCCCAGTGTCCAATCAATGCTTTGGGTCCTTCACAGCACACAGGCTATGAGCATTTAACACAAGCAGTGACAATGCCTGGTGCCTTGTTACAGTGCACTACCTGCTCTGCCCTACATGATTCTCTGCAGCCTTTTATGAGCGGCCATAACTCATCTACTGTAATTAATTCTGTGGCTCTTTTGCCCCTCCCTAGTCACCACATACACCCCTGAGTCCACTTGCTGTCAGGGGAACACACTCTGCCGTGTGCAGGCAATTTGTCTGTGTTGCACAGACAGAACTAGAAGTGGGTCTGGAATGTTATTCCTTAAAGCAGGTTTGTTTGGCTCCTAGCTATGCACTTCCACAATGGAATTCATAATGCAGAAAACTATTAGTCTAATGCCTGGCTACGGCAGACATATTGGAAAAGATACAATTTAGCATAGTTTAGAATTTTCTCAGTGTTTCCAGTGTTTTGTGGTAACTTTTAGCCCTAGGAAGAGTTGCAAAAATGTGCTATCAAGGAAAAGAAACTGTATTCCGTTTCTTTTTCCACTGAAATCTATCCCAGTGAGGCTGCAAAGGATTTGCAAGGAAGGCTATAGATGGCAAGTGGCAGGTCTGCTCTTGGACAAGATAGCAGTAGGGCTCCACCACAAGCTGGGGCAGGAAGGGGAAGCAAAGGGTCTGTCCCTCTGCAGCTCGGGTGGTTCTGTCATAAAAGGATGGTGCTGGCAACTCTACACGGGACATTCTTCAGCAGACAAAGTTAGCAAGCAACAACCACCTGATGGGTGAGGACCCCCCACCCCCTCCAGTGCCTTCCAGGCATTCCTCCAGCCTGCAGAACCAAGCACAGCCCTGACCCGACGAGCTGCTTCTCGCCCAGAACTAATAAAACCAGAGAAGATTAAGAGGGAAGAGGGAGCCAATTCCGTGCAGGTAGAGAACTGGTTACTATAGCAACTGTGTTCTTCTTTGAGCATAGGTTGGGAGGGACTCCCTTGCAAGGGGATTTCTGTGCAGTCCCCAGGCTGGGGAGGGAGGTTGCTACAAGAATCTCCTTCGACAAAGGTTGCGTGGCTGCACTCTTGAACTCTGCAGGGATCGGGGGGAGCTGGGATAGGGCTGTAAGAGAGTTTGACTCTCGTCCAAAAGTAAAGCAGATGCTGAAAAGCCTGTATTTAAAAGTGATACTCACGTCATGGTGTATTGTTCTGTGGGCTGCAGCTACATCTGAAGCTGGTGTTGTACCACAGTACGTGTCACAACCAGAAGTTTCAAGACTGGAGTTTTTAAAAGATATAAGAGAATATTTAGCTTATTACTACTGGATTTTTAAATCTGAGGTTCTAAGAAAGTTTCCCAGATGTATTTCTTCAATGAGCCAGTTTGGACTGGTGCAGAGTTAGCAATTAAGTATCTTGCAATATAACAAAGGCTTGGTCAATTTGACTCCGGGAAAAGTCATTCTCTGGGACTAGGGCCAGGTAATGTTATCTTAGTGTACTGCTCGGAGTACCTGGCACTGTACAAGCTCTAGGTCTTTGTGGTTACCTTAGACCAACACGGCCAATGAATGAGCATATTATCCTTTTGCTAGGGCTGCTTTCTGGTGGAACACACCCCTTGCATTCACAGGAGACACAAATACCAAGCAGCGCCGAGGGTAAACCCCTCCCCTTTGCCCTTTTAACCCTGTGTGCTCTGGCAGGTATATTCAAGGGCCAAAGTTGCACCTCGGTTTTTTGCTAGTATTTGGTGCCGGAAACTAAAAAACACAGCAGGAAAATAAAACAACCTATGATTGTCTCAAATTTAGTCCTGAAATTCTCTGTCTCACAGCATCAAAGCACAGAAGATGCAAATACTCTTGGTGAGGGACAAGCAAAGGGGGCTTTGGGTGAAATATTATGCTCCTCTATTCTCCCTAGACTGCTTATTGTCTATTTTTCCATGTGGTATTTTTGCTGGAGACACAGATTTAGAAGACTGCTGTCTGCCACGATCCCACCACCCTTCCTATCACTGAGGAAGAGGAAAGAGGGACAGCTGTGCAGCCTCTCTTGCAGCTGCATCTTGCCTCGGTGTCTAACACAACTGCAAACCTGCAAACCTTCCAAATCCCTGTCTTTCGGAGTAGCATTTTTTTGGCCGTTGATGCAGGGAATAAGAAACAGCAGCCTTCATTTTTATTTAACATTCAGCAAGCGTTTTACCAGATGTAGAATCAAGGAGTTGGAAAACAAAAGCAGGCTCCCTGCTCCAAGTGCAACCTGAATGCAGGACTAGGCTGGGAGTCCTTTGCTACAGCAAAATGCTCCCCTGTGAGCAATGCACTGAGGAGGTAAGCCAAGAGGGACTCAAGGACAGCCCCAAACTCTCACTCAGACTGCAACAACTGCACAGTTCCCACACCAAAGTCTTGGACTCAGCCTAGTTTCAGAAAGGGGATTCACAAACTCAGTATCAACCTGCTACTGGTCCACAAAGAATCAACAACTTACCAACGACTACTGTGATGATGTCTGCAAGCTTTTCAGCTGAAATAAGTATCTGCACCCTGTCATTCTCTCTATGCTGTGTGGCAGATCTGGCCTTAGACAGCATTTGATGTCGCCAGTAAAATCTGCTGCTGCTTGGAATAAAAGAGAGAGTTCTGAAAGTAAGTTAAGTGCTTTATGAGTCAGAATTCTAGACTTAGATTTTGTGAACAATAAGAAATATCTGCTGTAACAATGCAATTGTTGTGAATAAAATCACATAAAATTGCATCAATACAACTGCAATTCCCTTTGCTGCAGGTATACAAGTTTTACAGAAAAATGGGGGAAAAAATCCCAATAAGCTTTACTAAATTACATGAATTAATAAATTAACAAAAAGCTCATATTATACTGTCACAGACAAGAGACATGATTGATTATTTCCTGATTGAATATATGATTAAGGCTGCATTCAGAGCCAATAAAAAACAGAAATTTCCATCAAGACCTGTGGAAGTGTCTCCATTACTTCAGAGGAAGTAGTGGACTCTGCTCAGCCACTGAAGTAACAGATGACATGGTCATGGCATGGAGTTGAGGGCAAAGTAAGTTACAGAGACACAAAGTGTTTTACTGTCTGAGGGGAAGGAGATTTCTGTGATGAGCAGTTTTGTCTCCCTCCATGCTGACAGCAGAGGTCATACAAAGTCTCAAGGCTCTGCTCACACCAGAAGAGGGGAGCTTAGTCCAGCTTGTACCTTGCTTACAAGCAGAATTAGTCACTATGTGTTTGTCTGTGACCTAACCTTCCTTATCTCAGCTACTTCCTTCACAGGCTTTAAAGCCAGGTTATCCAGGGGATACAGGCAGCTGTGGAATTATTCTCTTAATAGGTCTCATTTATTAGATGCTACATCAAATTAACCTATTAGACTGAGGCAGAAGTTGAACATAAATACAGAGCACACTTCTGCTACAAAAGTGTGCCAATGCAGCTTGGTTGCTATGGTGTAAAATTCAACATAAGGATCACGAAGACATGTTTGCCTTTTCCCATTACTGAAGAAGATGGCTGGTTGATTGACTGGTCCATGGGATTGCATTGGTCCTAACAACAAGGTGCTTCTAAATGGAAACAGGCATCAGTTGCTGCCAACAATATAATGAGGCTTCACAAACCCAAGTTCAGTACTTTAACTTGTCAGTCAGTCAGTCTTGGAGCTTCTGAGCTCAGTACTTAATTCTCTTCTTTGAGGGGTTTTTTTTCTGATGCCTTTTAGGTTTCAATATATTCTGAAGTTAGCAGAAGCCTTAGTTTTGTTAAATTTGATTATAAGCATTACCTAAATGTAATTGATTCCTCCTCAGGAAAAGAAAAATATTACACATATAAGTAGAAGAAATGGTTTTGTTTTCTTTCTCTCCAGTTTGATTTGAATGTGGACTTAACACTTACGACAAGTACCTCTTAGTAAGCCCTCTAAGGAGAACATCTCACTCTGTTTATCTGTTTAATGCATACTGCATGAAGAAGAGCAATATAAATTTCTGATGCATTCCTCCTCCTGAATGCTTTGAGCCAAACTGGGGAAGTTCTTGGATAAGAGCATAAATTTTCTTGGATGAGAGCAGATTTATTTTCCCGTCTTTCCCCATACTGAGTTTTGAATCATGCCTTCAGACCATGCACTTCCTATCTCTGGCACTGTTGCCTAGGATTTCAGTAAGAGCAAGCTCAAGCCACTGCTGCCACATTGCTTCCTGCCCGTTCCAGCCAACCACACTTGAAATGTACAATGCAGGGTAAGTAGCTAAAAGAACTCCTACTCACAATGTAAACACGAGCATCATCTTAAGCAATAACCAATATTTACTTTTAGGCATAATGAAAGAAAAATAATTTTGGCAAGTAACATATCTATTTGCCTTCATATCAACTGAACCTGCAGCTCCTTATGATTATTTACCTTATGCCTATCACAAGTTCCACTACAAGTATTTTGTTCTTGCCAAAGTGCCTGTCCACGCTCCTGGCTCCCCAGGAGAGAGATCATGTTTGTTGAAAAACACAGTGAACTGTTTTCAAACGAGTTACACCCTTTTTGTAAAATCAGCAATGAATGGCTACGAGTTGCTGACTGCTTAGAAAGCCTTAAACCAATAAATGGTGTCATGAGCAGAACAAATGGCTAAAGGGACCTGCAGCCTTCTCATGGACCCAGAATACTTATCAAAACGGAAGTCACCACAGGACTGAAACCCAAGCTAAACTTACACTAAGAAAGGGTGTGTTGTAATAAAAAGCTTATAAAAAATAGTTCATAATTTTCCTATCTCCTTTTAAATTGCCTGATACATTAGAAGAGATTATTGGAGCTTTTGAAGCAAAGCTTTGTCAGTGAAATGGCCAGTAGCAATGAGGTGGAGTTTTCTTGTCTAGTAAAAGTGGGTAGAATTCTCTATATCCAGGAAAAACAAATGTTCCTTTCCTCTGATTTTACTGCCTTTTCTTTCCACAGATAGCAATCTAGAAAAAAAATCAGTCATATAACTCTAATTAGGAAATAGCCCCCAAGTCTTATTACTCATGCTATCATGACAAACCAGTGTGAAGCTCAAGCACTTGGAAACAGAAGGGCTTGTGTGTAAGGCAAATTTTTCTGGCTGTTTTCACCACTTCTTCCCACATATTTTTTCAGTTTAGCTGTTCAACATCAGTGATGTTGCCAGGTACTTGAGCAGGGACCTGAAAAAGAAAGGAGTCCTCTGCAGTCCTGAGTTGCCACCTCCAGCAGTAACTGCATATCTTGTCTCCAGCATCCTAATCTGTGTCAGAGTTAAAGGATTTTATTTCATAAATGAAGAGCTGAGGTATAAGTAAAAAAGAAAAAATCTGTCTCTTCTGTCCCAGTTTAGCATCCCTAACTCATACATCAGTCTTTCTCTAAACTAGGGTCTGGTATGCCTCAGCCAAAACAGCTTTGGTTGTGCTGAAGCTGCTTTGCCAGCAGAAAGCCTGTTCCAAAGCCAGTTCTGGAGCCTTCCTGCCACCTCCCAGAAAATCTGTAGGCTCCCTGGGGGTTTTCCAGCATTAGAGTGACGAAGTGAAGCATGCAACAAAATGAGGGAGCAGCCCGTGTGGTGAAATAGTTTGCGGAAGAATGAGGAAAGGAGCCTATCAGGAACTCACTCACAACGCAGCAATCCCCAGCTTTAACAACGATCACCACAGTAATGGCAACTTTTATTACACGAGGCCGCTTGTCTCTCGTATACAGAAAAAGACCATCAAGGGTGAAGAGCCAATGGAGGAAAAAAAAAATCAGGGAAGTGCAAAGGTAGTTCAAGTCTTAAAGGGATTTATTGCTTTACTGCTCATTTATGACGAGGTGATATAAGATATTAGGCGATAATCCCACCCGCTCGGGCTGGAGGGGGGGAAAGCCGCGGCTCCCAGAGGGCTGTGACATCACTGCTCCCACACTCGGTGCTGCGGGGGAAGGACCGTAGGGCAGGTGCTGGCGTTTCCCAAAACGAGAAAGCAGATTTCCAAAGCCAAAACTATAAGAAACTCAGCCCGAAAGCACGGCGTGTAGACATTATTCTTGCTCCCGTAGCTTTACCCTTCTGTTCAGGCGCGATCCTCTCCCGAGCCACGAGAGACCAGCTTACCATGCGGGCATGAGCCAACCCTCACACGGTCACTAAGTAACTCGCTAACTTTCGGTAAGGAGCGGGCTTTAAGTAAGCATATTTTTTGTTGCCGCGACCCACTTCGCACCGTGCGATTTCTCACATATTTCGGTTGCGTGCTGTGGAGTCCTAAGCAAGGCCAGCCCTGCCTGAGGGGGTGCCGGCTCCATCCAGCACCGCATCACCGCGAACCTAGCGGCGGCAAGTCCACAGCACAGCGCACCGAGAGGTGTCCCCTTTCTCCCTTCCTTCCTTCCCTCCCTCCCTCCTTTTTTTTCGTTCCTTCCCTCGCTCCCCCCCTCCCTCTCACCTTCCCTCAGCGCTCCCCTCAGGCTCAGCCCCCGCCCCGCGGGCGAGCGCCTCGTGCTCCCCTC
>VZRX01011224.1:266175-324065 GCA_013398075.1 Notiomystis cincta
GCTGCTGCTGCTGCTGCTGCTGCTGCTGCTGCTGCTGCATCGCGACGGCCCCGTCTCGGCCCCGCTCCGGGGGAGGGGCCCCGAGCCCGGCCGTGAGAGGGATGGAGCCGGCAGAAACCGCTGCACCTCGCCCCGAGCTCCCTGCCGGGGGAAATGGCTTTGCTGGGCTGGCCCATCGCTCAGGCTCCGCACTGAGAAGTCATCAGGTAAACGGAGTGTACCGGGTGATGTGAGTCATCTTCTACAGTACACAGTAACGAGTGCTTGTGACTCAGCACACTGGCAGCAGAAATATGTAAATTGGGGAGGTTCTAGAAACCATATGATGTAATATGTTTGAGTTATTCGCCTTCTTTGCGGAATTAAATAGCACCTTTACTTTGCTTTAACTAAACCGATGTTAGTTCAGAGTTTCCCCTTGATGCATTGCTTGTCTCACATCTTCCAGACTGATCATTTTACCTGATCAAACATAGAGTCAGGGACAGTTTTGAAGGATACCGTTGTCAGTTTGCTCTCCCAATGTTTCTACTTTTGTCCATATGCAAAACATGTGCTCATCTACCCTAGGTAGCTAAGGGAGCATACACAGCTGACAAAGCTCAGATGCATAAAAGTATGATTAAAACACATCTTGCTCATTTCAAAATTTATTTTACAAGCCTTATTGAAAAATGAGCAATTCACTGAGACCCAGGGCAAGTAGTATTTGTTTTTCTAGATTATTGTTCCTCACTTGACATGGTCATAAGGGAGAGAATTTTTTACAAAACCAATACAATTCCTAAACAGTAGACTAGTCTGATATGTCTGGTTTGAGTTGCTTAATTAAGTTTTCATCTGTATTAATGTGTATTGCTGACTTTGGTACTTACTTTCTAAAGCCTTACATTTTAGCACAGTTATCTTTGCATTACTTGGAAACCTCTCATGTGAGACACCACTTCAAAATGGCTTGGTGGTTTCCAGATTTGGCAGAAGAGAAGATGAGCTGAAACTTAAGAATGTATAAAGCCATGCTGTTTGGTAGTTGGAGGGTTTTTTTGGCAGAAGTCGTCTCACCACTTTCATCTCTGGAAGCTGCTGGTTTGCTGATTGTGGTTTCAGTCAGTGTGCATTCTCCAGTGTGTCCATCAACATTGCAAAATCATGTTCTTGAACAGCTGTCAAAGTAAAGTAACTGGTAGCTTTATCTGTATGAGTGAGATGTGCCCTTTTGACCTTTAAACAAGCTGCTGAGTGTACTGACCTTTCAGAAAAACAGTGCCTTTTACTACACTTCTGTATGGATTTCCTTGATAACTTTTCCAGGTAACTTCTGAAGTCTCACGTGCTAGAGTGAAACTTCTGTTTAATGGAGTTCAGCATCACTAAGACACTCCAGTTTGGCTTGTCTGGTATAAAAAAAGAAGAGTTTCTGGGCTTTCACACACTGTGCAGGCTGAGCATTTGTTTAAGTCATGTAACTATACCGATTCTTCAGCTTTAGTCCAGTATTTCTTGTAAAGTATTTTTCAGCGTGCTTAGTTCTTCTATATTGAAATTTTCACCGAAATTTTTGTGAAAGGCTTAGAAAAGGTAGCAAATGTGTGGGTTTTTTAAAAAATTCTGTCTAGCACAGTTCAGATAAAGCCAGAAGTGTAGGTAGTATAACTAACCAATGTTCGGATTGCCTCTGAATAGCTGGCTCTGCTCTTCCTTTGATATCCTTTCCATCTGTCTCTTGGGTTTTTTTCCAACCTGTTCACCTTCATGGTTCAAAGTTACTTCATATCTTGTCTCTAAACATGCCTTTTTTGGACACCTGCCAAGCCACCTGGTTCTTTTCTGTCTTTTCTTAAGCATATTGAGCAGCTGCTGTTTTACTGTGTTTTCTTGAGATTTTTTTTTCTTCTCAGTTGTTGACTTTTGGATATGTAGGCCAGCCCTTGTCTCCTTCTTGGTAGCCTTTTTTTCCAGAAAGTCTTTTCTGCTTCCCCACTGTGTTGAAAGAGAGCCCAGAAGAATGTTTGAAAAAGCATTGAGAGGAATGTCAGGTTAGGATTGAGAACTGCATTTTAGCCACTACCTTTTGGATCTGCTGTGAATTCTTGGAATCCAAGGTCACTGCAAGGTATTATATGTTACAGGCAAAGTCACTTGCAGAAGGAAAATTTGAAAGTCTTGTTCACGAACATACTGATAATTTAAAAAATGCAGAGAGGAAATGCAGTAAAGCAAATTGAGTATATGGGTTTTCATAAAGAGCTACTAGAATATCAAGAAACTGAGAAATCTCATCAAGACGTGAACTAGGGAGATCTGGGAGATCTGTATTTTTCATATAATTACTGTTTAAGAGCAGTATTTTTACAGGAAAAAGTGGCAGCATTTGTTTTGTTTTCTACAGCTTTATCAATCTAGATAGATACTAGATCAGAAGTGAGTGTGATTTTAAATTTGACAAATACATGAGGAACTTCTTTCAAATAAAGAACTGCTTTAATTATCAATTTCAAAATTGAGAATGTGTCCCTAAGAAAGACAGCGGAAGTAAGACCTTCATCAGCAATGCCATAGAAGAGGTATTCAGGGTAAATCTTTATATCTGAATTTTGTAGCTGCCAATCCCAGTGATAGCAGGTCTTAATTCAGACTCGAAGTTTTATATTCATTGCATGGTTTTAAACTTACTCTGGCTTTGTTTTGCTTGTGCAGCCAAGTATATCTGACAAGACTCCATCACTGAAAATAATGTACAGAGATGTACATAATTGTTTGTTGCATTTTACATCAGTTTGTTCATAGCTTGAGCTGGGATTTGGATCAATAGATCTGGGTGCTGACCTATACATTAAAAAGTGTTAAGCTTTATCCAAGCCTCGTATGTTGTGAGTTACTGGTACTGTTGGAAAACTCCTCCTTGTCAGAGTAGACCAGTTAATCACACCAAAAGGATGTTCAGTGCACTGCTAATGTGTTGAAAACGAAGTGTGTGCCTATCCAAGTTAGCTAATCAGTGCACTTCTCTCTCTGCAGAGGTGGCCTCAGCAACATGCTGTTTCAGTGCTCGCTGCCTGACACCATTGAGACCGTTGCAGATGAACCACGGAAAGTTCTCCTGCGTTTATACGGTGCAATCCTGCAGATGGTGAGTACAGAGAGTGCTTTGGGAGTGGGAGGGTTTCTGTAGCTTCACTGTAATGTGTTTGGAGATCTTCATTTGTGGCACTATGCAGCTTTATCCTTTAGGGGTTGTTTCTGTGGTGGGGGTAGATTGCAAGCTGAAAGCAGTTTTCTTTTGGTTTGTTTTTGTCTAGAATTTACACTCCTTTCTACACAGATCTCGACTGGCGTGTGTTAGCTGAAGGCTCCTTTGCTGTTTGTCTGGGCACTGATGTTTTGTTTATGGTCTTAAGTTTGGACTGTGGTGTTTCAGAAAAATTTGCTTCTGTACAGAATGTAGGACTTTGACATAACTAGCTAGATTGCCAGAGACTAAACTGCATATTCTAATCTTGGTAGCACTTAGGGCTCTCGGAGATAGTGGAAGGTTTTGTCAAGCTTGTACACTGCTCAAGCATTTTGTTAGATATCATGGGTAATTGTGTTGCTAGAAAATTTCATCCATAGTTTTAGAATAAAAATGAAGCGTGAACATCAATACTGTACAGTCATCTCATTCCAAAACATGCTTTCCTGAATGTGTGAAGTGCCTTATAGCTGGCATAGAAGCTTAACCGATGTTTTGTCGAACTCTCTTAATGTTACTTTTATTTGGTTAGCAAAAGGTAAATAGTATTGAAATTTGTCACACCTTAAGTGAAGTGGTTGGCAAATCTGTTTCAAATAGTAACATTTGAAAGCAAGACTATTTTGTAGATGTGGTCTCTTTTAAAGCTGACAGACTGTTACTCTAGGACTGTACAGCAGATCTTCTCTTACTCATCTCTGCTACACACTTGACTATATTGTAAATAAACAATCATAACGTAAGTGTTTAACCTTATGAAAAATTGCAGCTTCATAACATTACATCTGTATGTTGGCAATTGTTTCTATTTGACTTAGAGGGTCTGGTTTTATTATCCATTAATTTTGTATTTTCCAGTACTCAGTCACTTGCTTTGAGCAACTGATCCAATATCTGCAGAAGATTTTCTGTTCCTGAAATTTCAGCCCATTCTTCCTGCTTCTGCTGTCTTTGCCAAGCTTACTGTTAAAAGTCTCATTAGATACTGTTGCTTTACTGACTTTATTATATGTTCCTTTATTGTATAATGTGAGTTGTTAACTTTCCCTTGGTAACAAACTTTACCAGAAATATGTAAAATATTCCCGTGGTTTGGAATAGCATGAATTGCTTGGAAACAGCACCATATGTGTGTTGGGAAAGTTCAACTATTAAACAAGAAAAGTGTGTAGAAGTTCAGTAATTCAAGCTTAAATAGTCTTTTGTTTTAAAGAGAAATTAAAAGCAGAATTTAAAAAAATGGTGGTGTGAAACTTTGCTTTCAAAATGACTCCTAGGATTGATGCTAAGTTGGGGTTCTTTTTAAGAATAATTAATGACTTTAATGTAATGCTGTGTTAATATGTAGAAAGCTTGAGTAGGAACATGGGCTGTAAAACTATTGTAGAGGTAGAGCTTCTGTTTCCCAAGAGCTGTAAAGAAATATGGCCTTGCCCTTATATTTCAAAGGAAAAATAAAGTAGACTCTAGAATTTGGTTGGCCTTTTCTTCCCTCAAGGTATTTTTTAACTTGCCTCTTCTCTGCCCCTGTCCACTGAAGAAATCAAAATTAATTTTTGGGCTCTAAAAATCAGAACTAATTTGGTTTGAAAATTGAAAGTGTGTTCATAACTTTCTAACCTTTCTGCTCTTGGTGTTGAAGGATCTTTTGAGATGTCTAACTTCCTTTATTTCCATAGTGGCAGTGAAATGACTGCTCTTGTTGGTGCAGTTCACTAATGGTTAAGTAAGCAGAGAAAGTCCCAAGGTAAAACTTTGATTGCATTGAGGTTCACAATTTTTGTCAACAAACATTTGTCTCTTCCAGCCCCTTTATCTTAAATGCAAGTTAAAATATAAGCAAACTGTTTTATTGGGTATTTTGAAAACCTCCCATAGGATTCCTATGAGTTTCTGGGTGGCATAAGCAGAATGTTATGACAGGCCTGTTAAGTGGAAGTAATTTGATATTTTTAGTAAAGTTAAAAACCCTGTAGAAATTAAGGGACACTGCTTAAGTAAGTTGAATTTTGAGACCTTATTCTAAAGTCACAACTTAATTCTCAACGACTTAAATGTAACTGCCACTGGGTATTAGTAGTTACCACTTGTTTGTTTGAGCCTTTGTAGCATGTTTTAACTCTTGTCCATTTTACCTTCTGTTGAATTGGAGCACAAACCAGTGATATCAGTTCTTCTTATCCCTTTACTGTAAATACTGTGTATCTCTAGCAACCTGCACCAAATTGCTGTACATACAGAAGACAAGTTTAAGTTAAAATTTTGAAAACAAGTGAAAAACAGATCCCTGATTACTAACTTAAGAATGAATGATACTGGCATTGTAATTCTTTGAGCCACCTTTTAAAGGAACCTTTTTTGCAGTTTGAAAATAGTTCCAGTTTGCTTATTATGACTCTTGGAAGACACAAATGTCAGTACATGAAACTCATCCAATATAAACCATGCCAGCTGGCTAAAGCTGCCACACAGGGAAGGCTTTGTGCCTTCCTCTGTCATAGCTGATATGTTTAAGCCAATTTTTTGTGTGCATGACTGTTTTGGGGGGAGCTGGGGGGAGATGAACTGTGCTGGCTCGGCCATTATTATGAATGGTCGCACTGGCATGGATGTTTATAAATCAAGGACTTCTCTTGAGTATATCCTTGAGCAGAACTTTTTTTTTTAAGACAAGTATTGTACTTGTGACAGGTTAAAGTACTAACCACATTAAAACTCCAATGTTTGAGGCACAATGCAGATATGTCCTACACTGAAAAAAGGGAAGTGTCTTACTCTGCTTCACTTATTCTTGCTCCAGCTTAGTTGCTAAATTTGAAGGGGAGCATTGAGAGTAAAATTTGTTGTGACAAAATGTCTTTAACTGTTGGTTGTATAAGTGTTAATAACTGAAACAAAAGGTTATCCAACAATATGCCATTTAATGTCCAGACTTTAAAACTGGATTTCATATGCATATCATTGTAGTGTTACTATTTAAATTCAGAATAACATCTTGAAAATGCTAATAGGATTTCAACATAAGGTGACATCAACAAAAAATAAGCTCAAATTAAGGTGAAATTTAAGTTCACCTATCAAAAGGTAACTCAGGGATTGATTCCCATTCTTTTACACGTGTCAAAAGAACCTTGAACTCTGATCTGCCAGGGCTCTGTTACTTTACAACAGCCAAAACAAACTCTTGTATACAAATGAGGAAAAACAAACCAGTATACCTCATGTTCTTTTCTGGTCTCTCAATTTCTATGTGAGCAGATGCAAAATGAGTATAAATGGTTGCCACAGTTCTGTGGCAAATCTTTTTCCATACCTGCCTTGCTGCCTTTTATTTTGTGTAACTAAATAAAATGCAGACTGCTGTGTAACTGTAATTATCAACGTCTTCTGTGGTTGTTGGTGTCCATGTCTGTTTGTAGCATGGAGTAACTACAAATCCCTGGCACTGGCAGACGGCTTGAAAGAAACCAAGCACCTCTTACGGGGATATATTTGTGTTGGGTGGCATTAAGGGTGTTCTGGGGGTAATGTACCACTTTAGTTGTATATGCATGTGTTCTCTGCTGCAGGCTTGCCCATGCGATCGTGCCTAGAGCACTCTGGTTTCCAGGTGACAGACACGATTCACGGTATAGTATGAGATCTCTGAAGTGGAGCATTCTCTACAGCTTTCATTTTCTTTAGTACTGGATTTCATTGTTTAAAAGTAAGCCTTAAGTAGCACCAGCTACTGTCTGTGCATCTGAATGTTTACAGCAATAACAGAATACCAAAAAACTGTCCCTTCCTTTTCTCTGCTCCCTCATAACAGAATGGTAACTTGAAATGAAGAGGATTAGAGTTGTGGCTTTTGTAGAGCTTGAATTGGGAATTCTTCACATGCTAGATTTTTAGGGCTTCAGCAAGTTAGTATCAGTTCCTTCAGGTCTGACAGGGATAAGTGATCAATGGCAGATCCTTGGAAGCAGAAATAGTTATTGCCAAATCTAAAGCTGGTTTTGTTCCATATGCTGAAGTTCAAATTGATGTCTGCCAGCAGCTTCTAGAAAAGTTTCCCCTGCACAGGTCACCTCTAACCTCTGAGGCAATTCCTTGTAATGTTGTGATTTCTTAAGATGTGAGTTCCTAGGGATTTATCTAATTCAAAGTATTTCAGTATTTTGAACTATTGAAAACTAAAGCTGAGTAAGCTCAGAAAAAATTGAGTTACATTAGATTTAAATTTGTGAGCAGAGCTCGAAGTTACGTAGGAAAAAAAAGGAATAAAAGTTCATTTTCTGTACAGAATTCTCAGGCCAAGCATCATTTGGGATTTTGATAAGAGACTTCATCTTTTAGCTACAAGAGAAATAAATTTGGGACATTAGGAAGAAAATGTTGAACTCAATTTTCCGTATCAAATTGCCAGATGCATAAACACTGTCTGGTCATCTGAGCACAGATCAATGGGCACTGTTTCCCATTCTAGCACTTTTATCTTGTATCCTGCATTAAAATCTATTTACATGATTGCAAACTAGACTCTAAACAACTTCTGCTGAATATAGTTGTCCTCCCTTACTAAAACTGTAGTGATCTTTCTCAGGGCTTTGAGAATAAATCTTCTCACATTAAAAGAAGCTCTGAACAAATATTTAAAGAAATCTTGAAGCTGTAGAACACATGTCCATTCCTAGTTAGTGTCCACATAGAGAGCTCAATTAAAAAGCTCTAGCACTTACTCAGTCATTCTCTTTTTCAGGTAATTAAAATCACCTCATTTCTGTTGAAGTAAATAGCTCCCAGAATTGTACATTAGTTGGAGTGGGCTATTAGAGTTATGGAAAAACTGAAGTTGATTGATTTAGCCAAGAGAAAGTGAGCTAAATAGGCTGATCAAATTATAAGAGATGCTTAATTTTGAACCAGAGGTGAATGTGGAATCAGGAAACAATCAAATTCTGCTTCTTTAATCTGTTAAACTCTTAAACTTCTGGTACGTAATACTGCATCCTGCTTACTTTGTTCTCCTTGGCCATGTATAGTGAAGAATTTCCTAATCCTAGGCTGAGTACATGGCCACTTGTGAAAACTGATCCTCTCCAAGCTCCCATTCATGTTTGCAAGTTTTTTGTATTTGTTTTCTTCTGGAAACCAGTGCTTCATGCTGAGGGAACAGAAAAGAGGGAAGGGATGCTGCAGAAGTCTCCTCTTGTGATGACTCTGCAGTAAAGCCCTAACTGTCCCTTTCTAATGGCACAGTAGATGCCATTAGGCTGTCTCCAACACTAATTTGAGGTGGACTCTTGGAACTGGCTAGCTCTTTATACAGTATGACCTCTGGAAAGCAGATGCCAGTTCAGGTTCTAGGGAAAAGTCTAATGTGCTTACCTTCTGATTGAACTGAACCATTCTGAGAGCACCATTTATCAGGAAAGACTCCTGAATGGTGAGTAACTTTCTGACTGCTCAAGAAAAATCTGAGAGTGGTATTGATGTAGAACATGCTTGTTCAGAGAAGCCCTCTGTAAATGATTTTAATGCTACTGAGTAGTTACACATTTAGCTGTAGTGAATATGTTTGGACTTTATTAATTTCCTTGAAAGTAATATAAAGTAATAGTAGTTTCCATATTGTCTTGTTTTAAACTTATATAGTAGTGTTATGGGAATTACTTGCTGAAAGACCATCGATTGTTGTTAACTATCCTTCTTCTATAGCTTCTGAAATACTGTAACTGCAGAGCTTGTGTAAATCATTAGCTTGTTGTATCGTACTTAAGGCAGCTGGTGTTGCTTAACTGTATTCCATTAAGTTCATATTTCCACCCTTGTTTTGGACATGTTAGAGCTTTGGAACAGAAAGGTATGCACATGGTTCTGTGAATGCAATGTTTGTGTTCAGAAGGTGGAGATGCAGGCTGCCTTTATGGGCCTCTAAAGCTAGTCTGGTTTAAACAGTCAATGGTGGAATTGCAACATAAATAGCAGCCACAAACTGTCACTAATTCTAAGCAGATATTTGCTTTCTCTTCTCCTTACCTTCAAGCCCTTTAAAGGACAAGGTTTTTAATACATCTTGAATTTTAAATGTGCAGCTCTATTAAAAGCATGTGCCATTGAGGGTTCAGTTGCTGAGGGTATGGTTTAATATTCTCAAACTGCTTTATAATGACTCCTAACAACCCTAGCACAATACATTATGCATGGAACTCGTTAAAGTTTTGCTAGTATACTGTGGTTCCTACTGAGATACCTTTAGCTTACATGGGCAATTCATTCTAAGAAAAATCTTAGATTTGCACAGCCAGTGGTACACTGGACATACAGCCTAGACAGCATGTTCTAAATAAGGAAATTCTAGCCAAAAGAAATTTGGAAAACAAAGCAATAAGACAAAGAAGTGCTTTGCAACCTTCATAACATGCCTCTTCCAATAGTCCTTCTAAGGCTTTTATGTAATCTCTGTAATGCGTCTCAAGTGCTTTGGCTGGAAGAATCTCATCCCAGATGTCATGCAGAGGGACTTAATTTTCCCTTAATTAAAAACGTTCCTCTGAGCTTATTGTGCATTGAAATCTTGTTTTGAAAGACTGGGAAACAATGAAAATATACATGAAAATCAGGTATTTACACGAGTGGCTTCAGTGGCACATCCTTTTGAAAGGTTTTGGAATTGTTGAGAGCGTGGTGGTCAGAGGTCAGATGGATACTAGTGCTGTAGCTGTCACAGATCCAAGACAGTGTTCAGACTTCTAGTAAATTGTAGCTGGTACTTCTGCTCCCTTTGTTCTGGTGGTTGCAGGTTAATAACTTTAAATTTCATCTTCTCATTGTGTTTGCTTTTTCTCATTCATAGAGGTCCTGTAATAAGGGAGAGTCTGTACAGTCTCAGAAGGAAAATGACTTGCAAGTGAGTAATTAAATTTGCTTATTTCACGGAATTTTAGAGATTATAGGGAAATGTGGTGATCCTGCTTGTTTTAAACCAGTAGTTGCTCCACCCAGACTGTGTCTAGAATATGTAAAAAGTAACGAAGATTAATTTATTTGCTCACAGAAGCAACATTATGTGAGTGTCTGGACATAGTTTGGAAAGATTTAAGTGTCCCACATTATGAAGAAACAGGCCCCCAATTCTACCATAAATGGTTTCTTACCATTTTGAATATTGGTATCAGTATTGCTATTTCTAGTATTGGACTCTTTCTTCTTAAGTAGATGAACACCAGTTCTCTGCTTTACCTAATCCCTAATTTTTTAATACATTGATGAACTCCTCTGAGGAAGGCATATGGAGCTGGAGAGAACTTGCTCTGGAGCATGAAGTGTTCCTGATTAGCACTGTGCTTGGATCATCTCTGCCCTGCAAACTTTAAAGTTCTTGCATTTGGAATCATTTCTTCTCCTGCAGCATAATGTTTAGCTGAGTGTATCTTTTCATGAAGTCATCTGAACAGGATTTGGTAATTTAGATTTCTACCATGGCAGTATTTTTTCAGTAAGGGATAACATTGCAGCATGCTAGCCAGATGCCTTGGTTGTTATGTACTCTGTTTTCAGCTCTGTAATGATTTTGGCAGTGGCTAAGGAAAAGTACATTTTACTCAATTGATAAGTGCTGCTTTTCTCCCCTTGTATTTTTTGCCTTGTGGGAATGCCATCTGAAAGATATTCAAGCATTTGTTTGGTTTTGGGTTTTTTTTTTGTAGTGAGTTGAAACTGGTTTTAAATTTTTTGTTGTTGAATGACTGCTTTTGAAGTTTCGTTGAACTTTGTTTAGCTTACTGGAACAGCTTCAATCAGTTGAACCAAGACTGAACTGAAAAATGTACTGGTTTGATACCTCAGGTTTTTTCAAAGATGAAAAATGGAGATGGCTCGATTTCTCCTCTACCATAATCCTGTAAAAAAAAAANGAAAGATATTCAAGCATTTGTTTGGTTTTGGGTTTGTTTTTTTTCTAGTGAGTTGAAACTGGTTTTAAATTTTTTGTTGTTGAATGACTGCTTTTGAAGTTTTGTTGAACTTTGTTTAGCTTACTGGAACAGCTTCAATCAGTTGAACCAAGACTGAACTGAAAAATGTACTGGTTTGATACCTCAGGTTTTTTCAAAGATGAAAAATGGAGATGGCTCGATTTCTCCTCTACCATAATCCTGTAAAAAAAAAAAAGTTGAAGTTAAAAAAGAAAACAAAAGTCCAAACAAGCCCCACCCTGGTGCCAGAAGCTCATAGAAGCTTTGCAGTACAGGAAACAAGGTTTTGAAATTCAGAACTTCATTTGTGGTATTTGTTGCTTGAAAATAGTGATTCTCTGCTGATAGGTTGTTTTCTGCTATTAATATGATAGTACCTAGTGACTCTATGTAAAGTCAGAGAAACTTCAGTTGAATCAGTGTTCTCAAGAATTACTGTCAGGATGGATTTGTTAATTTTCTTGTGTCTAGGTTACTAAAAGAGATGATATCCTTAAATAAAATTCTCTGGGTTCACTAGCAAAAACATTGTAGCTTATGAGCTGCCTGGTGTGTGACAATTGTGTCTAGACATTGGATAGTGTTGTCAGCTCCTAAGGCCTTTAGGAATTTATTTGTTTTACTTTGGTTTTGCTATAATTTGCAGTAATTTTCCATAGAATATGACTACTTTGTGTATTTTATAGAAAAATTTTTGTTAAGGCTGGGAAAAAGCATAAACTTCAGTTCCAACTGAAATGTAGAAAGGCTTTTGATTTCTCCTTACCTGTATGGGAGTTGCATCCTGGGAAAGTCTTGTAAAAAATGTGTTAAGTTTGAAAGAACACATTGATCTCTAAGTATTCATTGAAAACATGAGTAGTCCAATCTTTTCCAGAAATCTAAATACAAGTGCTTATGGATGAATCTCTGAAATTGGTCAAAACTGAGAGCTTTAGATCTTAAAATAACACGTTGTCTTGGCAGCATGAGTATATTGCCAAGTGTTTGAAGGCATTGAGGTACATCATTTCCTTGGTTACAATGCTTGATCCTTTAAAGTCATCAGGTGAACATTAATCTGAAGAGTCAGATACCCAAATTTGCTCAGTGTCCCTATGAAGTATGCTTCATAGATTTTTCTAAATGTCCTTTAGTCGTTTATTTCCACACCTGTCCTGTGTTTGACAGCAGTGTATGGAGTGGAGCCTTGGTAAAAGGTCCCTCTGGTATTATGAAGGAGAAGCCTTTGTGCCTGAGATTACATGGATGGTTTTGTTCCAGAGCTCTCACTGGACTGGTGCTCAAATGACCACTCTCTTTCAGTAGAGGACCTTCTTCTAGTGCTTGTCACTTCTGATGCATGAAGAGATGTCTCAATGAATAACAATTTTTTTTGTACTTTCTGTTATCCAAGAATAGTGAGTTACCTTTCAGTAAGATATGAAAACAAGGAACTGACACCTTTATGGGAACAGACTTAAAACACCCTGGTGTTGTACCAGGTGCAAAGTCAGTGTTGGTTAATAACAGAATGCAACTAATTTGCTTTTTGGTGCTTGACATTAGGTTTCAGAACTGAACAGAAGAGCTCAGACCTTTGATGGAGAGGGCATGTGAAATGATTAAAAACATATTTTTGGTGTGTTAGTGGATAAAACATTTGGTGCTTTGAGGAACTGAGATGAAAAAATGGTGGAGAACACAGATGTAATACATTCATATGCAAATTGTCTTAAAGTCTCAGTTCTTCAGAACACAGTTGCATGAGTCTTTACTACACTTCAGTATGAAATGCTAGAATTTCTTGAAGATCTCAGAATAATAAGGTGTGGGCCAATAATAAAATAATTTTATCAACAGTGCTGCCTGGAATGTACTCATGACTGGAACTTGAATAGAGTTTACACTGTCTGATACTGTGTTGAGTGCAAAAGGATCTGGGGTCAGATGTCCTGAGAACTTTCTTTGTTGTGCTCTTAATTCTGATGCTTTTAAGTGTTATGAGTCTGACTTTGAGATGAGCTGCTCAAAAGTAGGCAGAGGCTTAGTAGATCTTAGGATTTGAGTAGAGCTGGGTTCTGGTTAACATAATTGCTAGAAGCAGAGATTTATAATGTGACTTCTGTGCTCTCTTACAGATAATCTTACCCATCCAGAAAGCTACACTTGAGTGATTTTTAACTGTGGTTTTGAGACTAAATATTTCATATTTCTATTAATTTTTAAGCATTCATATTAAAAAGCTGTCTGCTTGTCATTGTTATGAACCAAGCCTGTTGATTTGAGAAAACCTTAGAGAAAAGTTAGTGAAACTTGAGGTATGTTTAGTGGTAGGAAGGGAAGAACATTTATTCACACGCACATGTTCCTTAGCAGGAGAATAAGTTACTTCCTCACTTAAAAAACAAAGGTGAATACTTAAAATGTGCTAAAATGTGCTTAACAGAAGGAAATCCTAAGTCATTCTTCGAAATGAAAAGTTGTTTTATTCAATAAAAACAGTATTTTATTATTGTTTGTTCACTTCATTCACTTGTGTAGCTAAAATGTCCTTCTGAGAGGCAGTGTTCTGAAGAGTGTTAAAATAGCTGATATAGGATAATATTTGTATTTCCTGTGTTGTGTTTCAGGAGGATGAACTCCTCCAGGAAATGAATTTGCAGAGTTCCCACAGGTTAGAGAGGAGAGGGTGTTTTGGTTTTTGCAATTTTCCTTTGACCTACTGTTGGCCCACCATCAGTACCTGTTAAGTAATACAGATTTTCCTGTTAGTAAAGAAACTTCAGTTAGTAAAATGCTGAGTCTTTTCAAAGCTAGCCCTAAAATTTCTCACTTGGTAACAGTTCAGCTATTATGCACACCCGAGTTAATTTCTGTGCAAGCACCAACTAATGCTTTAATTTTTTTGGTAGGGGGCAGAAGCCATGGTTCTGGAAAGTGTTATGTTTGCCATTCTTGCAGAGAGAGCTCTTGGCCCAAAGCTGTATGGAATCTTCCCACAAGGGCGACTGGAGGAATTCATTCCCGTAAGTCTTGGTCATAATTAGTTAGTGGGCTGTTGGGAGCTGCTTTAATTGATCATGACAAGAAGGTCTCTGGACTGCCCAGAAAAGCAGGGATGTGGGAATGGAATACTTGGCTGCCTGTAGTAATTGTTGGCTGTAATTTGATACAGTTAGAGTGGGTGTTGGAGAGCCCCATTGTAGCTCTTGCCAGGGGGAGATATCTAAAAACTCTTCAGCTCTAGCAGAGGCTAATAAATGAAGATAAAAAGCCTGTTAGATACCAAACATAGCATGGGGAAGCTGTGGAGTAACACTTCCCTTTAACAGCAACAAGAGCAGATGCTTTTGATGTTCTTAAATATTTATGCTTGATCTGCTTTGAAGATATTCTTAGTGTGAGATGTGATACTCCCCAGGCCTAGAATCTAGAAGTGAATTGATTAAGTTGTAAGTAGGGCTGGCTAACAGCTTTCCCAAAGGCAGCAACTTTGTAAGTTCCTCTGTGAGCAAAAAAGGGTATTGCTTGAGTACTATGCTAGTATTTCACACTATACTGCATAGAGCCTAATGCCAGTGTTTGTAATTAATCACACTTCTGTAATTAATCAATTAGCCCTATTTTAAGAATACTGTATTTTATTACAGAGCAGGAAACTAAGCACTGAAGAACTAAGCTTACCTGACATATCTGCTGAAATAGCTGAGAAGATGGCTAGATTTCATGGCATGAAAATGCCATTTAATAAGGAACCTAAGTGGCTTTTTGGAACAATGGAAAAGTAAGTTATGTAATACTTTATGGGGAAAAAAGGTGACCTGTTGTAATTTTGATAAGCAGATAATTCTTCCTGAATGCCTGAGAATACAAGCTTTCACTGTACCCAGAAACTATCACATGAAGGACTTCAGTTACCTTGAAGAACAGTAATGTTTTCTTCAGTAATTCTTTCAAACTTCCTTGATTTTAGTTGAAATGATCTCACAGTATGGGAAGAATAATATACTTGTCTTACAAATCCTGTATTATTGTCTTTTTTTTTTTTAACAGGTATCTAAATCAAGTGCTGAGAATTAAGTTTACCAGAGAATCCCAAACCAGAAAACTGAACAAACTTCTCAGTTACAACCTCCCTCAGGAAATGAAAAGTCTAAGGTAGGCTTATTTTGTCTACCACTATCTCCTAATCTCCACAGTTTCTGGATGGATTTTTGTATACTTGTTCAGACATGTTAAACAGTATAACCCTTTATATTCTTTTTACTTTGCAAGCTGGGGATTGGTTTTGGTTCTGTGACCAGTCTGAGTCTCATACAAATACAAAATTCTGGGATGAAATTGCTACTCTGACTTACGGATCAGTGAAGTCAAACTTCATTGTGCTGATGTGTTTTTCCTAATTAAGAAAATAGGGTGTTGCTGGGAGGGAATATGTTTCAAATTTGTACAACAAAATTGAAGTGGAACTGAACTTAGTGATTTGTTACTTAAAAAATGCTCTGTTGCTTTTTTCTAGAGCTATGCTTGAAGCTACTTCTTCACCAGTTGTATTTTGCCACAATGATTGTCAAGAGGGTAAGCTGCTGATATGTCAGTATTATTCAGTGATGTGCTGTTGAGCCTGTTCTGGTTGCTTGTTTGCTCTCTGAGAGGCAGGCACCTTGTGGAGGTACTGCCCTGAAACAGCAGCCTGTGCACCCTGGTGTGCTACAGTACCAAAGCCAAGTAGGGGCTTCTGCAACCCTTTGGGCTTTTTCAGAGAACTCTGGTGTCTTAGCTGGGTTAAGCCAAGAATGTGCTCACACTGTTAGTACAGGTCAGTTGATGATGGGAGCCTTGTGTGTTTTCTGGTTAGACCATATCTTGCTTTGCAATATTCATGATCAGAGTAGGACATACTTGAGTCATTTTAAAAGAAATACGCTGAAAAATGCAGTGAGTGGTGAAAACAGAGTAGGGCAGTTTGACGTGGCAGTTTTTAACTTGTACTAGTAAGAAATGTTAGAAATGTCCACCTTTTTTTAGCGTTCTCTGGGAGTCATGGAAGGAATAACAATTTTCCTGAGCCAGTTACTGAAAAAGATGAGAAGGAAACAAGGCTGAAAGTACGTTTGGAATGCTGTGTTTGTGTGTGCCCTGTCCCCTGAGCAGTGGGTAAGGTGGGCTGAGCTGGAAGGATGCTCTACTGGGCCCGTGTGCAGGGCTGTTTTGTTGTCAGGGGTCCCAGCCTTGTCAGCTAAGGCTGAGGAACTGCCCTGGAGGACAGACACATAGGGATAGGCAGCACAAGGGGAAAAGGCCACTAACCTGAGGTGGCAGTAGTGGTGGAGTTTGAGGTCTCCTTGCTGATGTGGCAAGGTGCACTCCTGGAGGAATCAGAGCATAATAGGGCTGGGGCAAGCTGGGAGGCCTAAAACCCCAAGAGGTTTGGGGGATGTGTGTGAAATACTATGCTGCTTGTTCTGTTGGTGCAAGAGTGGGGCATGGAGAACAGAGGTACCTGCAGAGAGAGGGGTCACACTACTGCAGAATTTGACATTGCTCTGTATTTATTCACTAAATGGTACTTGAGAGAGGCAGACTTGATGCCTTTTAGATGAATTATAGTGCCTATGTGAATTGAAAGACACATAAGCAATAACCTAAACTTTCTGTATAGGTACTAGCTGTGCCACAGATTAGAACAGGAGTCATCTGACTGTGCCTTTCAGGCTGCTGAAAAGCAATTTCTGTCCCATGAATTGTATGATAAGTGACAGTGCTATGCAGATATGAGAGATGCTGTGAAATTTATAGATCTCAAGCTGTGGCAAGAAACAATGCAGCAAGGACTGCTAAGGCTGACAGGGCCACCTGAGCCAGTTGCAAGCTAACCTAAGGAAACAGCATCCTTGGGAGAACAAATCTATCTCTCCCTGTACAGAAAAAAACTTTCTTGCTTCGAGCTTTACAAGGTTTGTCATAAATCTCAACTTCCAGAGAACTGGTGCACAGCCAGTGCAACTTGGCTTTTCTTGTTGTCATGGTTTTAAATAAACCTAGCTGGCAACTCAGCCACACAGAGCCACTCAGTCTTCCCAGTGAGATTGGGAAGAGAATTGGACAGGTAAAAGTGAGAACTCATGGGCTGAGATAAAGACAGTTAATTAGGGAAAGCAAAAGCTGCTCACACAAGCAGAGTAAACAAAGAAATTAATTCACTGCTACCCACAGGCAGGCAGGTGTTCAGTCATCCTGGGAGAGCAGGGCCCCATCACACACAACAGTGACTTGGGAAGACAAACACCATCACTCCAAACATCCCCTCTTCCTCCTTCCTGCTCTATATAGAGAGCATGCTATCATACACTGTGGAATATTCCTTTAGTCAGCTGGAGTCAGCTGTTCAGCTGTGTCCCCTCACAACTCCTCCTGCACCCCCAGTCCCTTTTGGGCTGGGGTGTGAAGCAGAAAAGGTATTGACTCTACAGAAGCACTGCTCAACAATAACAAAAACATCTCTGTGTTATCAACACCACAAATCCAAGCATAGCCCCGTGCCAGCTACTGTGAAGACAGTTAACTACCCCTGCCAAAACCACACCCCTAATTCTTCTGTGCAGATATGGGGGATAACTGGGATTAGCTGACCAATGTTCCTTGAGATGCACAGTATTGCTTTTCTCTTATTTCCTTGCATTATTAAATACACAATATTATCTTAATTTTCAGGTAATATCTTGCTTCTGGAAGGCAGAGAGAGTTCAGAAAACCAAAAGCTGATGCTCATTGACTTTGAATACAGCAGCTATAATTACCGGTAAACACTTTATTTTCTCTTCAGCGTGGAAGTGTGTTCCTTTCTGCATGCTACAGAGAGGCCAAGTGCTGCACTGCTGATTGTTTGTCTGTTCTAGTGAATTGTGTTCTACTCTGACAGTGGTGGTTAGCAAATATAACTAAGCAAAACAGCTCTGGTTCTGATGCTGTTGAGTTTCTTAGGCACATAGCAGAGGCCAAGTTGTTGGGGCTCCTTGGTTGTTCAGACTAGAGACTTTGTTTATGCACAAATGGCTTCTTGTTTGCATGTCAAATTTCTGTCTAGTGGGAAGCTGAGGAGAAGGGTAGATTTTGTGTGCACATGTATGTAGGGCAGCTTTGCTTTTGTGTTTTTTCCTTCTGTCCATTCTAATGGCTTTTTCATCTAAGCAGATGAGAATACAAGTTTTTCACTGCATGCTTATGCAATGTACTTGTTTTTCTTCCCTCAGCCATCTAGTCAAGTGTTTTTAAGGATTATCTAAGTGTGTTTAATCACTAGGATTAAACATTACCATAGCTGCAACATAATGAAACTGTGAATTCCAATAATGTAAAAGTGGCATATGTTGAACACTTTGAATGTGATCTCTTTGCCTGCAATAAAGCCAGTGCTAGAGATGCCTGACTTGATGCTGAGATGTAGTGC
This sequence comes from Notiomystis cincta, assembly GCA_013398075.1. Classification (NCBI taxonomy): domain Eukaryota; kingdom Metazoa; phylum Chordata; class Aves; order Passeriformes; family Notiomystidae; genus Notiomystis; species Notiomystis cincta. The sequence goes on from VZRX01011224.1 coordinate 284,798, forward strand.
ATACTCGAGTGTTTTTACTGTCTCCATTGGTATAAAATTCGGTAGCAAAGTCTAGTATTTTCATGTAGCTGGTAGCTTTCATTCTTAACTGCCCCTCTTTACTAATTGTTTTTAATAACTTGAAAAAAGTTGTCTTGTGGTTATCAGTTCTCTACCTCCAGTAAAACTGTGGTAAGTTCTAAGTAGCCCAGTGCTCTTAAACCTGATTTTGTGTTTGCTTAAAAAAAAAAAAAAACAGATTGCTAGTTTGCAAATACTGAGGTACTTTGTCTTTATTTCTTTTTCAGAGGATTTGACATTGGAAATCACTTCTGTGAATGGATGTATGATTACTCATATGAGAAGTACCCATTCTTCAAAGCCAGTTTTCTTAAATATCCTTCAAAGAAACAACAGGTAGACACAAAAGACAAAATTAAATGCTAATGTCCACAGCCTTCACATCTTAACTCTCTTTAAATTCTCTTTTGAACTTACTGTGTCCCAAGATCTTTCCTCCATGACTTCCTTAAGTGTAATATTTCCTCTAATCCTGACTACCTTTGCTTTAAAAATCATAGTAACTTAATAGTTATTCAGGATAGAATATTTACTGTGTGCTGTGTAGCCATCCACTGTGAAAAGTCCAGTAGTTGTAGGCTGCAACTGGGAAATTAGTAGCAATATACTACCTGTCCTAATATTATAACTTTTCTTAAACCACATTTTCAAGCAATTGTTAGAAGCCCCATTAGTCTTAAAGCTAACTCCAACACTGTAGATGTTTGGATAAAAATAAATGCCAACTTATTAGAAGGTCTGCCTAGGTCTGAAAGAAACAAACATATCTTGAGATGAAAAGCTGTAACTCAGCTGTTTACTTGCCTTCCAGCTTCATTTCCTCTCCAGTTACCTGTCTGCATTCCATGATGGCTTTGAAAATCTGAGCAATGAAGAGAAGTCCAAACTAGAAGAAGAAGTGTTGGTAGAGGTTAACAGGTACTTCCTTTGTACAATTGTATCTTCAGACTTCTACTCTGGTGCCTATACTTGTATATATCTCACTGGGTGGGGGAACTTGAGCCAAGAGAGATTGAAATCTATTTATATGTGGTAAAGAACAATTTGTCCACTGTAATGTTAGATATGTGATATACATAACAGTGGAGTAAACAGAATTCTACTCCATGGGGAAGCTAATGGAATTATTTTTATAGTGTGATAGTTGAAGAAAAGGTGTGGACACCCCCAAACTAGAGAATACTGTTCTAAGAGGACATTGAAATAAGGTGTTGTGACTTAGCTGGGTATTTATTTCAATAACATAGCCTTGTAATTTCAGGTTTGCCCTTGCATCACACTTCTTCTGGGGTCTGTGGTCTATTATACAAGCAAAGATCTCATCCATTGAGTTTGGGTACCTGGTAAGTTTTTAAATTGTAGTTTTACACAAGTGAAAATGAATAATCTAAATAATCTGTGGTACATTGAAAAGGCAATGGAATGGCCTCTCACAGCAACTATTATCTTCTAAGTGGAGTAAAGCTTTTAGAAATCCATTTGTTACTAGTTTGTGCTCTTTCCTTAAGAATGTGAAGAACATCTCAGATTGTAAAAACTTCAGAAATTGTTCCCATTGTTATGTAGAGAGTGTATAGCCCTGTGTCAGGCCTTGCAGTGCAGCAATATTCTGCAGTAAGACATTCCAGGCAAGAGAGAGGCCAACATGCAGTGAGAATTTTGACCTGAGTGCTCCAAGTGTACATGTTGTCCCAAGGTGATGTTCAGTGTGCAGCAATATCTGTGCCAGGTAGCAGCTTGTACTTGAGAAACTGATCGTTCTGGCTCTTGGTCTGTGCTCTGTGTACTGTAAAGTGATAGGACTGGCAGGTATGTGGAATGTCTTGCAGGAAGTGTTGCAGGAGCCAGCCTTCTCAGTGAAGCCCTGGCCTTTTTAGTACCTGTTTTGTCTGACATTTTGGCAGCAGCTAATTGTGTTAGAGTTGAAACAAAACTGGAGGATATTTTAAGAGGCCAGAACACCTCTGGAGAGATTATCCTTCTGAACAGAGCTAATTAGTGCATTGACATGATGGATTAGGAAAGTAACACACTTAATGCCTTCATTATGTTTCCCCATCCCAAAAAAGAAAACAGCTGTGTACTGTATTGAGTACTGAATGTCCCTTATTTCTCCAGGAATATGCGTTATCCAGATTTGATGCCTACTTCGATCAGAAGAGAAAGCTGAAGGTGTGAATGTGGGAGGAGTGGCCTGTTGGTTACTGTATGAAGAGGGCAGCTGGACAGAACTTTCACTGTGCTTAGGCTATGGTATCTCTAATGAAGGTGTCACTGAATTCCAGTTCCTGGGAATGCAGGTGTACAGTACTGAGGACTATAAAAATTACTTGTTTACAGTTCCATAAATAGTTGGAATGAGATTGGGAGGCAAAAGTAAAATACAACCATGCAATATCTTTAAATCTTTTCAACCTAGAAGCTATTTTGTATTATGGGAGAAGCTTACAATTAAGTGTCAATACCACATGCATCAGAGCAAACTTGCTGTGGGTACATTTTTGGGGGGTGTTGGCATTCTGGTTTGTGTTGTAAGCAGAACAGCTGTAAAAGCTGATTGTAGACACTGCCTCTTAAGGAGAAGGAAAAGCGAAGGAGACAACTGCTAAACTGTGAAGTAGGCTTAAAATCTTACTGTGAGTTTAGGTTCACCGTGCCCCAAGAACACTATCTTCAAAGCTGCTGATACCTTACACCACTTTAACCAGAAGCAACTAAACACATTGAAGCAGTGTGCTTTAAAGTGTTAGTGACACACACATGAATGTTTCTCTTAGGCTGGTGTGCCTGGGAAGTGAAGTATGAATGAGCTTTGAACTGGACATTCTGAAGGAGCTTGTTTTGAACTATTTGTTCCATGTTGTTCAAGAACATGCTTTAGCCCAGCCTGGTTCTCTTAAAATGCTGTGTCCTGCACAGAGGGTTCTGTGGGCTGGCAGCACTGGGAAGAGTGCCTTGAATTGCTCTAGCAGCTCCCCAGATAACTGGATTGGCATTGGCAGTACTGGTAATTGAGGCCTGTCTCTCTTCTTGTGTTGCCACAGTATATGGCTGTAATAAATAGTAGAGCCAAAGACTGTGGAGAACACTTCAGGAAATTGCTGTTCTGCCCATCCAGTTCTTATGTGGCTTGAGAGGTGCTTTTCTTGCACCTTCAATTCTCATCATGTTCCAGGAATCCAGTAAAGTGGAGCATCTTGTGGGGAACAATAACATGTATATTGAAACTTGAGTATAATCTGTGTACATGCCATCTAAAGATTTCCTTTGATTTTTGGGAGCTCGTTTATTTTGAATGTTACTTGTTTGTGCTTTCTAACACACTGTATTATAAACAAACTTCTAAGTTTACCCTTTTTGACTTGTATAGCAAATACTGTTTGAAGCGGCTGAAAAAATGTGCAGCATTTCATGTACTGTATAGCAGAACTTGTAAAAGCTGTCATGTTACTCTCTTGTACAGAGAATCATTTTCCATACATTCAGTTATTAATACTTTATAATAAATATAAAGCACTTAAAAACACTATTGTTGATGTTCTTGAGTCTGCTACAGCTGCAGGATAACACAGATGTTTCTGGCCTTAATCTCTCTTGGAGCCTTGCAAAGGCAGACTGAGATACAGGCTCAGTGCTCTGGGATCTATCTTCCCCTTAAACATGTCTTCAGCATTTATTGTATAATTGAATTCTAATAGAAAGAAAGGTGTTTAAAGCAAGCAATGAAAAGTAGATTGAACATCAGTTTCTAAGTCTATAGCTTTAGAGGTGGAACAAGTTTCAGTTTAAGCACTTCACTGTATCTGCCCTGTTGACTACCCTCAAAGCAAAGGTAAAAGGTACCAGCACACATGGAATTTTACTACAAACACTTTCTGTGGTGTGCCAGTGTGAACAGCCCAGGTAGTTTCTCTAGGCTGCTGAAGGCTTCATTTATAGTACTGTTGCATACAGCAAACCTAGTGGAAATGGCAGTACAGGGAAAGAGGTGGCTCAGAATGAGGCTTTGCAGATAACTGAAAATATTATTGATATGTAATAGGTGTCTGGATTCTTGGGGAGTATTCCAAGGGTAAATTCGAGTTCTTGAGAAACCAGCCATGGAGACTGACTCATCACTTCATGTTTATCAGAACCAGATAGGGAAGAGGACTCAGTCACCGTAGTGCTAACTGTAATAAAAGGTGTGTGATTGGAGGTGATCCCCTTTCAATGGAGTTGAGGTGCCTCTTAAATTTGGAGAGGAGACTCAAGTTCCCTGGTGAGATGCTTTGGTTAAGTCCCACAACTGCAGCTGTACACCAGCACTTCTACTCTGATCTCTCAGGGTGAGGAAAGACCCTGAAGGAAAGCAAAGCATGCTCCAGCTTGTGCCTTTTGTGGTGTAAATTGGTTTTTAAAAGGATGAGATGCCCCTGAGTGTTGTGTGGTGTACACTTCCTGGGGACATAGGTAAGTCAACACTTGTGAGCACAGACAGTGCTTAGTCACTTCCTGGTAGTTTTTTTCAGTCTTGCCTATTGATGGCAAGTTCCTTCTCTTGGAGAACTTAGAGTAGACAAAGGAACTGGAGTAAAACCTCTCATGTCACTGAGTGTTAAAGCTGATTCAGAGGCTGATAAAGCAGCTATTTAAATGTGTTGGCACTTCATAAGATTTAGTATAAAGGTAATTAGTTCTTTAACTTTAGAACAGTTAAGGTCAAACTGCTTTGCTTTTCAGAAAGGCAGCTTAAAAACTACTGATGGATCCTCCTTTCAGCTGATTTGTAAAAAACAATTTGTGCTTGAGCTCTTTCTTGAAACTGCTGGGCTTTGTTTCCACTTTGTGAATTCTTGTCTGCACCTGCTATTAAATGGTGAAAATGTGACTTTTGGTATAAGAGGTAAAAGAACAAAACTTTTTACTTTTAAAGGAAGCTATTGCTTATGTAGCCAGACAGTTCATCTCAGCCATCACTTGGAGGTGATGCAGTGGGTAATTGGCCCAGTTTAGTGTGTACCCCCATCACTCCTACAACCACTTACTGTAAAATAAAAAATACAAATGTTTGAAGTACCTCACTACAACTCAGTAAGGATTTTCCCTGCACAGTCTTAGGGCCTTCTCTTGAACTGGAAAAGTAGGTGTTTCTGGTCCAAATTGGATATAATTGATGAGTAAATTAAACATCCTTGATAGTGATGATGCTACTAAATAGAATTACTCTATTTTTGGAGTTGCTGTTCTCTACAGAACCAATTAGGGAAGAAGTTTATTCCCAGCCCTTCCTGGATCACACTCTGCAATGAGAAACAGTGGCAAAAAGCAACAGCAGCTTTTGTTCTCTGTGACTCTGGGCCTTTCCCCTAAATGCAGAGGTCCTTGCCCTAGTGGGAAGAAGCTGAGATTTACCAGTATTTTGACCTCTTACTGTTTGAGAGCTGCTGTGTTTTCACTGCTAGGCTTCTTCACTTAAGAGTCAGATGTTACTTTGGAAAATCCCTGTTCCCCAGCACTGAAGATACTTCTGGGAAAATTTCACTGTGATAGTTTGGCGTTTTTCTTCACAGCAGCTTGGAAGGGTGATAAGTGTTATGAAAAACCTGGAAATGTTACTGTGCAAATCAACTCCCTTTCCTTGTGACTCTGAAAATTTGCTGCTATCAATAAGGATTTCTGCTTTTTCCTGCATATTGATTTGGCTGAGGTTGCACTGCAGCTTAAATGGAATCAGCTGGGTTTCATTCCTCCAGGTGGATGTAATTATTTCTCCTCAGTGATTATGGCTGTGGAAGCCCTTCAAGAGCACTGGGGCTTGCAGCCCTGTTATTCAGGGACCTAATATGTCCTGCAGTTTTATTACACATGTTGATAGGAAGGCAGGAACCTGGCTTAATTCTGCAAGAGTATCTAGGACTTGGAACTGAAGAATGAGTCCTCTGATTTGCAATAGAAAATGAGAAAGCAAATTCATTCCCAGAATAAAGAAAGATGACTGTCCTTAGCCCAAGTGCCAGCACCTCAGAGCTTTATATGTTCTGCTTTCCAACTGCAGTGCTGTGAGTTCCTGAGGTTCAGCTGATGAGTGATGTTGTGTTAAATCAAACTGAATCTGCTGATGCCTCAAGACACCAGTCTTGTCTTGTCTGCAGACTACATCAGCAAGTCATCACAGCTTTTTCAGGTTGGTAAAATCCCAAGTCCAGCAGTCTGCTGCTGTTTGTCCACCCCCAGTTCAGCCATCCCACTTGATACAGCCAGCAGCTGCTGGGCAGCACAGCCTTGCATTCTTTCAGTGGCTTACAGAAAAGCAGGTAAGTGAAGGATCACTTTTCTGGGCCTTACCAAGACAATAAGGCTTTTGAGAATTCAAATCCTCCCTTGAAAGATCCTTGAGGCAGCCTTGGGTGAGTTCCCTCAGGCAGGAAGGATTGTCCCTGATGCCAGCCTGAGTCTATGTGAAGCAGCAAGTGGAGTACTTCTGTGGAGATGGATAAATGGCCATAATGGCTCTGGACTGAAATAAAATACAGCATACTCTTACAGGCTCCTGGCAAGAAGCAAAAAGGACCTTCTGTACTTGGTACCCAGGCAACAAAGCTGATCACTAAAAAACAGGCTACTTGTTTTTTTCTAATGCAAGATTCACTTTTTATGGCTTTAATTTTCAATGTAGCAGAGCTCCTATTACCTCAGCACTAAATGCTATTGTATTATAATGTGCAAACAAGGCTCTGTGTGTGTGTATATATATACACGACTTCTTACCAGTCTCATTAAATAGGGATTAGCCAATAAAGTCTGAATGCAGTCCAGTCTGCCTTGCATGAATGCACTGAGTCCTGCCCTTGGAGAAAACATCCTGATCAGAAGCCATGTGAGATGTGGTATAGGCACTGGAGTGCTTCTCTGAGGCATGGTGCTAGAAAAGGCAGGAGAGCAAGCAGAGGTGAGGGGGTTGTTACAGCTCACAGGCAGGCTCTGGCAGAGCCAGGAACAGCACACAGCACTTGAATTCCAGCCCAGTATGCTGGACTAAATATCTTCCCAGAAAGCCTTACAGATGCTGCCTCTGCTGCCACTCCTAGGGAATGTCACTTTTATTTATTGTTTCCTACTTATGGAAATAAAATATCCCTTGGGAATCAGCCATCCTTCCTAATTTTCAAAGCCCACAACTTTGAAGGTCCTTTCAGCCTTTCAGGGCTGGCAACTGCTGGCTGAAGAGCTATGATATTCTGTGAGGGCATCCATAAGAAGCTCCCAGCTCCCACCAAGTGACAAATACAGCAGAGCCAAAAGGCATAGCCCTGAACAGAGCTGAAGCATCACCAGTCTGTGTCCTGCCTTGAGATGGAGATCTCCTCCCCAGCAGGACACTCAGCCTTTGGTTGGGCAGAGGAAAAGCACTGCCTGCAATCATCTCAAACATTTGCTGACCTCTGCTCTGGTGTTTGCCATCTGGAAACTCTCAGTTTCCTCTCTGGATGTGCTTTTTTTCTCCCTGCCGTTGCACTTCCTCCTACAGCCTGAGAGGCAGCTGCTTTGCTGTGTTTGTCTTAATAGGTGTATTAAAGGGAAAGGGCATTGCAGTTTTTGTGTTAAAAACCCAAATCCTCCATGCTGAATGGTCCCTCCAAGCCTGTGTCCCTCTCTTCTTGCTGCATCTCACTGAAGAATAATACACTGGAAGTCAGCAGAGACTGTGGCCTTAGGAACCCATTGCAAATGTACACAAAAAGAATATGGAATGGAAAGGAGGAAAGAAGCCTGCTGTAATTACCCAACACAAAGAACACTAAATAATACAATCATTTCCTCAGGAAGAGATTATAGAGGATTGTGTGTAATGTCTCAGGTCTGAAGGGTTTAAAAACTCACCTTAGAATGAAAGTCTAATTAGAAGACTACAGCTGTAAAGACAAATGCTTATTTCATGGATCCCTCATTAGAGTTGTTTGGAAAAATACTGGTTTGTCTTTAGGAATAAGATGAATAATTTCAAAATTTTTTAATCATAATTCATTTACATTGGATTATGTTTTGGATGAAGGCTCATGACAAACTTCAGGTTTTTGAAATTCTCTGAGGTCTTTTCGCTCCAGTCTGAAAGTATAAGCAACCTAAAGTAAAATGGAAGTTTTTCCTAATGTCTTCATTTATTTTCCTTTCTTAACCTCTGCCAAGTGGTTTTGATTTTTTCTGTACTTTTGCTAGGTTTAATTAGAACTATGCAGGCTTTTATAGAATATTTATATTAAAGGTATTTGTGCATCTACAAAAGTATTGAGTAACTGACAGGTAGTGATACTTCCTGAGGAGCAAATGAATCTCATGGTTATGATCCCTTCTACTGTTCAATTTAATCAAAAGAAGACAAAATAAGATCTATTAAGTCATACTTAAGCAGAAGTTTCCATGGCTGAATGCTCCAGCTGTGTTATATATGAAAGTTTGTGTCACAATTTGTGTTCTCACTTCTCAAGAAAGGAAAGACAAAAAAACAGGAAGGGATGGAAAAGAAAGACAAAACTGGAGAGGTTGTAAACAGTAGTTTCAAAATGCCCTTGTTGCACAAGTCACTGGTTCTCACTGGGCATCCTCAGGGCCTTGCTCTGCCATGGTCCCTCCAGGGCACTGTGATTTGATGATCAGCACCACAGCAAGGTGGCAACACAGAAGTGTGGATCTTCCAGGGAAGAAGCTTCCTCATCTGCAGCTCACATTGCTTCTGCCTTTGCCTGGCTGCTTCATGGCTCACAGCCTCCCAGGCTGTGAACCTGGCACTGTGCAAGAGCTGCCAACAGAAGAGAGTGGCTCAAATGAGCCCAGGATGCTGGAGTGGGGATGTCCAGTAAAGGTCCTCCAGGCAGGAATGCCCTAAGGAAGGGGATGCCAGCATCCTCACTGTCTTCAGACACCCAAACTAGGCCTCTTGCTTTCACTTGCTGCTTGATGTACTAATACAGCATCCAGAGAACTAACAAAACTACAGTCTCCCACTGAAATATTTATAGTTGCAAAGAGTTTCTATCTCAGATGTCAGACTTCCTGGTAATGTTTCACTTTTATCTTCACCTGCAGGAGAGAACTGGGCTCTCAGAATTCAGCTGTAAATTAGGTCTCTGGATACTTCTTTTTCAGTTGGACTCTTAGAGTATGGATTTATATCAGACACATTTTAGCACTCCTGCCTCTGGTATAACAAGCATGTTCACACTACATTGAGGACCTTTTGTTCTTCTTCTGTCAAGTCTTGGACTCCTCATGTCAAGTCTAAGTCATCAATGAGTAGTGCAATGGGCCAGAAACCTTGGCAGGGATCTGACCAAATCTGGAAGGTAATTACTTTCTGTTCTCACAGAATATCTTGCTCTAGGACTAACCTCCAATACTTGTGCATCACAAGTTGCTTCGATGTAAGGCTGCCATTGTGCACCCACAGAATGAGCTTTGTTTTGGAAAGCTGCTGGTATTGCATCACTGCTTGTGCTCTGGCAAAAGTGGATGCTCTGTGAGTACAAGCTTGCTGACCTCTGAGAAGTGTAATGATGTGTTTGGCTCAAGAAGCACGTGTAAAATTGCAAAGGCACTGGGTAGGACATACAGGGAATTGAGCTTTAAAAGGTCATCTCCACTGAGTCAACTGGAGATGTTCCTGTGGATCTTGGTGTGCTTCCAGCTGAAGCAGCAGTAGGTGATGATGCTTAAAGAAGCTACTTTAAAAGCTCTAAGTGATGTTCACCAGAACCTGACCTGAGAGAGCAGGACTCAGGGTCTAGTGAAGCTCAATGTTCCTGCTTGGTTTATCCTCTTCTTGTAGCTGGGGTTCAGTGGGTCAGTAGCTTATTTACACATTTTTGTCCCAGAAATTGCAACATAACTTTGGCTATCCTGACTCTGATCCTTCCCCAGGGGAAACTTTGGTCATAAGCTCTGCCTACAGTTCCCACTGGCTTTCAGGTCACTGGGAGTGAACTCGTTGGTCTTCCCTGCAGAATGAGGGGCTCCCTGAGGAAACAGGAGCAGGCAGTTGATGTAAAGGCCAACTGCCCTTTTTGTATGATTTCTAATCCTACAGAAGGATAATACAGAAGATGAAGATGTCACTCACAAGGGAAAAGGTTATTTTAATAGCGCTTCTTCCTTGAGCCCTAGCCAAGTGACAGATTTCTTGGCTTAACCGTTACCTGCCACCAAAACAGAGTGGAAGACTGATCACTGCCCTTGTCATCAATGCATCCATATTTTTATTACATCCATATTTCTGTGAACAGTGCAAGCACTGATGAGTTATTGAAAAGCTGTTCAGCCCTGTCTCCTCTTTCTAGGACAAAGTTATTTGGATGCTGCATTAAGGTATAGGGAAAGGACTGCACAAGCTCTGTAAACATATGATAAGAGACAGAGAACATTTTTGGCCCAGTAACCCGAATCTCTTCTTCTTTCAGCTCCCATGTGCCTGGTGAGGCTGCAGACTTCGCTTTTTCTTTTTCTGTGCCAGCTTCCCCCTCCTGTTACTGGAAACCCTGTGAACTTTCAGTTGATGGCACCAGTTTGTTTACAGAGCTGGCTTGATGTGTCCTGTGTACACAGAGACATTAAAAGAAACCAACCCGCTCTTTCCAGGCCACTCAGTACCTGGATGTCCTTTTCAACTGATTTTGGCTTCAGTATTTCAAAGCAAACACTCTGTTTGTGGGGCAAGCGTGACCGACTGGAGTCAGAGCGTTGGTGGGGCAGCTGATAAAGACGCTGGGCTGACAAAGGGAGGTGATCAGTCCCTGGGGCAGCTTCCTTGCAAGGCAAACCACCAGGGTGTCTTCTGTGCCTCCAGCTCTCACTGGCTCCCCTGTCCTCAGCCTTAAGAAAATCAAAGCAGACTCTGCCTTTCAAGGTCACATCTTGGGTTTCATTTGTTTCATACAGGGCAGCTTCCCTGCACTTGCACAAGGCCATTGGAAGATCTACTACATAACTAAAACAAACAAATACTAAAACAAAAAAACCACCCCACTGATAAATTAGTTTGGGGATACCCTGATTAAAAACTTTTAAAGTTTTTGTGAGCCTAGTTGCTCATTTTGGAGTTGACCTGTACTCTCCCTCCTGCATGCTGGAGGGCAGATCTGAAAACCATTGAACTTGAGAACAGCTCAGCAATGTCTGGATGAGTTTGATTAAAATGGGATTATAAGAGGAATCCAGGGCAGAAACCTCTTTTTAAGTTGCAAAGAGACCAAACTAAAGTCCTCCTGGGATGTATATCAGGGTTCAGTCCTGTGCTTGCTGCAGACCAATAACTGGGGGGAACATCTTTGATGTGAGTTGATTACACAATAATGCACTGTGGGCTGTGAGTGGTCCCTGCTCAGTGCCCTCCCAGGCACTGGAGGCTGGGATGTTTCCTGATGGCCCTTAACGAGATCTCCATCTAAACCCCTGCTCTGTAAGCTGCAGGGAAATCGTGCATTTTATGGTTAATGATTAAGATGTTCTTCTGGGAGCCGTGACTCTGCTTGGAGGCACTGGTTTGTTCATTAACACCCGTTTAAAAACAGATGTCAAGGACATTCCCCAGAAGGCACACGTTTTGTGTGGTTTTGACCCAAAAACACAACTCTCTATTTCTCTTAGGGAAGGAATTGTTTCACTTCCAGTGAGCGAGAATAGCAAGTTCTCATACTGCATGCTGAGGGTATTTTCTCCAATTCCCACAATGCATCACTTAGGAAAACAGCTCAGGACAAGAGAGGGCTATGGAAGAGACGAGGATGATGAGAGGGACATCTCCAAAATGTCAGCCCTGAACACTCCTGAGTCCCTGTACAGAAAGGCTAAAAAAAAAGGCACAAAGGTACCATTTTCCTATTAAACAGCCTGGACATTGAATGATAGGGACTAATCTTAAGTAAACAAAGAGAAACTATTGCATGAATTGGGCAACAAACAGTCTGGGGCACCAGCACCGTAGTTATTTCTAAAATTTTCTATTTCTAAACCCTGTGTGCACACAGGGCATGTTGCAGTCTGTACCACCTGAATTCATTTTAGGACTCCTGTTGTTTATAGTTTTCAATACTCACTGAAATGTGAGCTTTTCCAACTGCCAGACTTGCTGTACTAAAATAATAAAAAAAACCCTGTTCAATTGCTGCCCTTGAAAATAAGGCTGCAAGAAACATCTGCAGGCTTCTTTTGAGTGAGAGTAAGGAAAATTCAACACGCAGTCAGATGCCCAAACATGCCACTCTTGTGAGGATGTACTCAAATTTCATGAGAAATTAGGTGCCCTTAAGATGTTAGATGGGGTCTTCAACTGCTGGGGCACAAAAAAACATTCAACAGATTAAATTTCTTTCTCTCATTCTTGCCCAGCTGTCTTTGGATGGCAAACCTTCCCTGCAGGAGCAGAGCTGGCTCCAGGAGAGGGGAAAAGAAGGGTTTGTTCCCAAAGCTCTTTGGGCTGTGGGCTTAGTGAACCGCTGTTTTTATCTCTCTTCAAAGAACAACAGCGAAGTCCGTGCTTGGCTGGATCCCTGGCACATGAAGAAGACCTCTCCCTGCACTCTCATCTGGCTCACCATAGCGTTTCCTCCTTTTGCTTACATTGCTTCTTCCTCTCCCCACCTCAGCCCCCACACGTGTCTTTTTTCCAGGGCAGTTTTTCCTGCCTCACTGCTATCCCCATCGGGACCACAGTGAGATACTGCTTGAGCCAGAAGCTGAATGGTGCATGCATTCCGTTCAGGAATTCCTTCCCTTTGGCTATGGGAAAGGATATGTTGCACTTGTTGTCTGAGCTCCACCATGCTCGCTGCAGCCAGGCAGTGCAGCAGGGGTGTCTGGAGGGGGGGGGGTGCTGGACTTCCCCTGCAACAGCAGGAAGAGGAAGCTTCCAGGAGCGAGCGTGAGAGCCCTGCATCTGCTGGGGCAGACAGCCCGGCTCAGCTCACTGGGGATGCTCACAGTGGGGCACTGGCGGCTCCTGAGCCAGGAAAAGCTGAGCCTCGGCTCTCCTCAGCTTTGACACAGGCAGGTGTGCAGGGAGACAGGGCTACAGACTAAGCAAGGTGGGCCAAACACATTGCCTTGGATCCCTGAGCCAAATCTTACAGGCATAAGGCACTTGGACTTCTGTTTCTCCAACCTTTTATCTCCCCTCCACTTGCCCAGCCTCATGGGTTTTTTTAAAAAAAAAAACTCATTTTAACTTAGGATTGGAAATGTTATGCTACTACCAGGTATCATCTTTCATCTTCTCATTTCTGCCCCAGCCACAGGGTTGGATAAAATGGTTTCCTAACAGGGTCTTTGGTGAAAAATGGTTTGTAGGGAGATCAGTTGCACTCCCACATGGAATAAAGCCTCTGCCTGTAGCTAATGAGCAATACTAGGGCTCCACAGGTTTAAATTCTCTTTCCTTCTTTTTAACAGGCTTTCTAGGTGAATTCAGTCGATGTGCTCTTATCTCTGGCATGAAATAATACTCACCTCCCAGCTAGTTTGTTGGAAAAGGTAAATCAGTCATGAAGCCTCTAAGGTTCAGTGATGAGAGCCTTGGAAAAGGAGATAAGTGCTGTGTGGGGAAGCAGATGCTTATCTAGAGCCAAGCAGACCTTGCAGACTGCCAGGTCAGGCTGCTGCTCTGTTCTCCAGGGGAACCGACTGCTCCTCCTTTGAAAGGTTGTTGTCTTGGTGATGCTGCCGTAGGCCCTGCAAGAGCTGACACGGTGACACAGACATGACACCTGGTCCCCTGCCAGCTCCCTGCAGTTTGTTTTTTTAAACACATATTTGCATTTTGTTTCTGTGGGGTAAATACAGGGGGAAGGAAGCACAAATTCTGACTGGCTGTCGGTACAACCTCCTGCTTTGCTTGCCTGGGTGGGGCCGTGGGCTGCCACCACCTGATGGGACTGGGTGAGGACCATATGGCAGTGGTGTGACATCACATGAGGAAGCAGACACAGAGCTGTCCCAAGCACACACTACTTCTGACCTGGCAAGCACAGAAAGAATCTTAAAATACACAGAGAAGCTCTCAGAGGGATCATATCCCCATGCAGAGTGTGTGAGTGGTGTATGGGGGGACACAGCTGGATGGGGCCAGGCACAGCTAGGGGTGCTTCCTGACTCCCTGTTTCTGACCTCTCTCTGGATGTGATGGTTTACTCTTGTCTGGGACTCCAGTTTGAGTGGGAGATGTTGCCCAGCATCAGGCCCTGTGTGTCATAGGCAAAGTTTGGACAAGATCCTCGGCATTTCTGGAGGAGTAGAGTGCTGTGTTCATAGGAAATACTTCTGAAGGAGTATCGGTGCAGCTGGGAACGGTTGGCAGGGACAGCAGCTTCTGTCCAAGGTCATCAGGAACACTCCTGATGAGGGATTGTTCTTATCAGGACTGCTTTGGCTAGGTCGGATTAGGAACAATCACATGCTTGTTATTTCCAGAGAAGATGCATCACTGGTTTTCCCAGCAGCAGCCACTAGCACGCAGGGATGGTGGGGGAAGGCTGGGGACTGCCAGGTGGGCTGCTTCACCTCACCACCAAACACCACTGTACCATCACTGTCACAATGCTCACCCAGGAGGGTTAGAATCATCCTAGATTTGATTTTTCAAGTCAACAGCAAGGGAAAAACACCATCCAGACCTGGCTTGGTCCTCAGGAAGTTTCACCTGCTCCTGAAGATGCCCACCCCTGCCAGGGAGGGTAGATGAAGGTACACAGGGAGACAAACAGCATTTTTGACTCCTTCCCATGACAGCCCATCACAAATTGGCACTTTGAAAGATCCCCACTCCCCACCCCAGCAGCTGCCACTGTCCCCAAGGACAGCTGCACAGGCCAGGAGAAGGGGACTCCAGCAGGGCACAGGTGAGCTGCCAGCCTGGCTGCTGCAGGCAGGGGAGGGAGGACTCGCATTTGGCAGAGATTTTGGGTGACTTTTGTTTACCTAAAAGGCCCATGTGGGGCATGAGAAGCACAGCCAGGAATTACTTTAGGGTCATGCTGGGAGGGCTGCCAAAAGCCCAGCAGTACAGAGAGCATGGGAATGGTGGGGGAGATGCCTGGGCTTGATGCACAGCTCATGATCTGGGCAGCTCCCTTTTGTCTCTTCCTTTCATCTGAGGAGACACGCCTGGAGAGCAGGACTTGCACTGCACAATGACTGGGCTGGCAGGAAAGGGGAGAGCCAGGGCTTCACTCCCTCCCTTATCATGGAAAACAGGTGCTTAGAGAGGAGGAGGGAGGGAAGGGTGGACATGGGAGGTTTGCCAGGCACCAAAAGCAGCTGGGAGCTCCTGGGGAGGAGACACATGGCACGTGTGGGCAGATTAACAAGCTGAGCCGATCAAAGGCTGCTCAATCCTGCATCCATGTGCCCAGGCTGGCTGCCAGCACCTCTGAAATGATTTTTCCTGGCCAGCAGCTGAAGGAAGGTGCTGTACAATGGGGCAAATCCATGATCATCCTAATTTTCGTTTCTACCAGCCAAGCCTTGTTTGAAGACTCTCCTGGCTGGGACCAAGTTTTGGGTGCCAGAGCTCTCAAAGTGTTCAGTGGCACATCGTGGCCACCTTTAGAGTTCCCTGAATGGCAGCACAGCACTGGAAACTGTGGCTTAGGGGACTTGTAACTAAATGCTGAACTGGTTTGACCCCAAAGTTTGTCTCCAGAGATGAATCTCAGATTTGCCACAGTCTGAGGAGATCTAACACAAGTGTAGAACAGGATCTGAGAATTTTGGTGTTCAGGTGCTCTTGAACTGGACACGTTGCTTCAAGTCCACTTACATGGTGTTTTGCCAGGGCTACATAAACATTAAACAAAGAAGGTGCCTTCATGACTGTTTTAAACAGAGAAACAAAGTGTGTAACAATTTTGTCCCTCAGGCAACTACAGGAGCTCAAGGTGAGAAATCCCCCTTCTTCAGCCCCTCCCTCTCAGCCATTTGTAGGGAAGATCTTGTCTTCGTTGCAGTGCATGAAGTCTGTGGAGAGAAACCCTGGTGATGCTGAGGGCTTCTGCTGGTCCCAGGCTGAATTGCACTGGGCCAGAACTATCCCAGGCACCCTCAAACCAGTCAAACATGACCAAGAGCCAGGACAGGCAACTGTACAGGAATGAACCTCCAATTCATATTAATAGCTCCAAACCTAAAATTGCTAGAGGTTAATTATAGAAGCTTTGAGACTTTGAGGAGTAAAATTATCTTAACAGTTTAACTGTATAAACACACTGACTCATTATACTGAGGGTGGAATAACAGTCTCCTGAGCAGTGTGTTCACCTGTGAGCCAGAAGCTGGCTTCTTCTCCACACCTTTACCCTGAGATAGGGAAATCTGCATGAGGAGGAAAGGAAAGTTATGGCTCTGTGGTTTGATAGCACTTTGCTCCAGTCATATTTTTCTGGTAGGATTTACAGAGCTATTTGCCCAACCGTCTGTACTTCTGTACAGATTTATTTAAATATTTTTAATAGACACATAATAATATATATTTATATAGAAATACTATGTGTTTAGTTATAAGCATCTTTTTTCTCCCTCAACTCAGCATTGCCTAGCTGGAATCATACCTGTTGTCCATTCATGCTCATGTGAGGCAGCGCAGCACCAGGCCTGGTGAACTTCAAGTGAAATTTAATATATTGTGTTTGAGAGAGAAAAATTGTCCACTGTAGAAGACCAGAGGAAGTGGTTGTCTTGGGGTGATTTATGATGATAAATTATTCCATGATCCTCCGCTTTGTGCCCCAAATGGTTGTCGTATCTTTAAGGTGTGTGGCCGGGTGAGGGGGTAGCCTGGGGCTCCCTGGCGGGCCTTTTCAAAGCCTCACTCCCCAGGGTACGGCGCAGTCTGATTTTCCTTGGCTAGATTGGTTTTGTTAGCCCAGGCAAGAAGCTTTTTCCTTCCTCTGGCCTTGGCGAAGCTGCAGCAGCAATCCTTCAGCGTTGTTTGAGGTGAGCTGGACAGCTTGTTAGTCTGAGACCAGAGAAACGGGACCTGTGGGAGAGGGGCCGCTCCGTTCCGGCCCCAAACCGCGGGAAGACGAGCCGGGGAGAAAAAGGAAACCAAGAGGCCCCAGCCCAGCTGCTTCCCCTGCCGTGGAGAGGAGGTGGACGCCAGAGAATCACCAGGTTTTCTTCTGTTGCCCGAACTGCTGCGTGAAGCTCCTGTTTGTTTGCAGCTTTTGCCCTGAGGGAGACGTTGGCGCCATCTTGTACCGCGCCTCACATCGTGAGCAGGTATTTTCCTTGGCATTTTTGGGTTTTGTTTCGGGGGATGTGTGTGGGGGGTAAGGTCTGACAGTTTCATATCTAACATTTATTTGCTTTTTTTCCCCTTGCCTTGTGGGAATTCTGATTGTTAATAAGCTGCTGTTTTTTTTTTTCCACTTTCATCCATTAGTTTTCATTTCCTATTAGTGGAAAGGGATTTGTTGGAACCCTTTTAGAAGAGACGACTCACTCGAGAGTGTTTTCTCCTAAATTTGTCTCTGAGACAGTGGTACGTCCTCAAAGAGGCCAGAGAAAGCCTCTGCCCCAGAGTGGCAGTCAGGCTGACAGGCATCAAAGAGCGCTGCTGCTGCTGCTGTGTGTGGACAGCTTTGGAGACTGAAGCCTGGAAGGGCTGAAAATGGTCATGGATGAAAGGAGGAAGACCCCAAAGACAACCAAATTATGTTTGGCCTCTGCAGGAAGGGGCAGACAGGGGATGACAAAAAGAGTTCTTAGTTTCTGTTTGCTCCTTGCAGCTCTACAATCCTATTTACCTGGAGAGTTTGCATCGCCCAGAAGCCATCCTCCTGCAAGCAGCCCTGAGCTGTCACCCACTGCCATGGCCCTGCCTGGGCTTGGCACCTTGGACAGCTGGACACTGGCCTCTGGGGACAGCCCAGCTCCACAGAGCTGGACACTGGCCTCTGGGGACACCTCAGCCCAAATCCACAGAGCTGGACACTGGCCTCTGGGGACACCTCAGCCCAGCTCCACAGAGCTGGACACTGGCCTCTGGGGACACCTCAGCCCAAATCCACAGAGCTGGACACTGGCCTCTGGGGACACCCCACCCCAGCTCACACACCCCCTCGAGCCTGCAGTGCATCACAGCCTTCCTCTGCTCTTTCTCCTCCAAGCTTCCTCCTTCCTGCCTGCACAGGACCCGGGAGCCAGGCCTGTGCTGCCACCCAAAGACATTCTGTAGGGCAAGCAAACACTAGAGACAATGTGCAAAGATGGGGATTGCTGCAGGGTCTCCCATTTTAACTCAGCACCTGTCCCTCCCTCCCCTTTTCTACTGGCCTCCTTTCCCTTGCTTTCCACACCAACGTAAGCCTCTGTGACCTTACTCTTTTATTTTTGTGATACTCTGCACAAAACCCACCCACACATTTAAGACATTTCTCAGGAGGTGAAATCTTACATGTCCTGTGACTAGGGCATAGTGGCAGGATATTTAAGCAGTGCCACTAAGAAAAAATGCAAAACAAAGGAAAACTGACATTCCAACCCACACCTGCCTGCAGGCAAGTCAGAGGATGGCTCTTTTATGAGAGAATCTGCTACTTTGAAAGCCTGGGAAATCAGTTACAAGACAGGCTGGGAGTATAGGAAATGATAAATGGCTCTCTCTTATCACATCACGACAGTGAAACAGGTGAAAGGAAATTTTAAGCTGTGAAAATCTATTTTTCTTTAATTTATTTTCCCCTATGACATGCAATGAGCATGGCCCAGAAATTCCCAAGGGCAAAAATACATCAAGATTCAGAGGAAGACTAAATAGATATGGACAGCAAGATTATCAGGATTCATTAGAATTAATGGCAGTAAAAATGTCATCAGGTATATTAAACTCCCTGCTTCAGGGTGCAGGAAACATTTGAGCCATTAGTTCCAGCTGGAGTGGGGAGAAGAAGGGTGGGGAGGCAGATCCAGCTTCAGCCCTCCTTGAGGATCTATCACAGGTGCCTGCAGCAGGGGATGATATGAGATAGGCAGATGTCCAGTGTGTCTCACACTGGTGTTCCCTTGGACATGGAGACAGGGAAGTGCCCCACAGCCAGGGACACCTGGGTGCTGCCAGGTTCTTGCCCTGCCAGTGCAGGGTGCTGGGAGCAGTTTCCTTCCCTGCAGAAATTGCTTCTGCACGGAGGTGAGAGATGAGATGTGACCCTTGTGCCTGCAGCACAGGAGAGGCGCCTGTGCTCAGTTTGGGGATGGCTGTACTACCATGGAAAGCCTCTGACTGGTATCTCAGAGGAGAGAGGTGGGGGCTGCATTCCCATTTCCAGCCTGTTCTGTGCAAGCACAGTAGGACTCACACCAAGTTTCCCTCCAATATCACTCTGTAACCAATTTGGAAGTCCTAATATGCCAAGTCTGGGAGGCTACTAGGAAAAAAAATGGTGATGGCTTTCTGAGGTGCCAGAGAGGGGCTCAATACAAATTCAAGCTAGGTACATTTTTTGTTTGAGATTAGACAAATCAATCAACCTTTTAGTGTCTTTTTATCTTCCAGTTGTGCATCCATATGCACCAGAGCTGAACTCATTCAAGGAATGCTACCTACCTTTATGGTCTGTGTTCATGTGTTTCCATTTATAATCATAGGCTTTTGGGAAGTCAGGATTGAGGTCTTATGCTAGCAAAGGGGTCTGTCAAGAAGTAAAATTCAGGTGCTTTCTTTCACTGGTATCACCCAAAAAAACTCTTCTATGGTCCCACCCAGCTAATGACCTAGTGCTGTTGAACATCAGTTGGCATTAAGTCACCCTGTGTGCTTTCTCAGACTGCCTTGAACAGGCTGTGTGGAGGCCATGACCCCTCTGACCTTGCTGAGTCTTGCCCTTCCTCCATGCAAGGTTTGCCAGGGCTGTGTGGAGGGCCAGCAATGCTGGAATCCCCTTGCACAAGGGCACGTCCTCTGCCAGCTGCCCATGCTTGCTCCGTGGCAGCTTAGGGCTGTCACTGCACGTGCTCACACATGGCTTCAGCCCTCAGCCTCCTCTTTGTGTCCCCCCTCCACAGCTGTTTCTCCAGTATGTGGCCATTTCCCATATCCAGTCTCTCTAGGTTTCTGCTTGCTACCCCAGGAAAACTTAGTGGCCAAATCAAAGGGGCTTTGGAATAATGTGCAGCTGAACACTTGTCAAGGAACACGATATCTGTAGCAACATGTGGGATCTACCATTCACGTTTAGACCCCCACCCATCTAGTCCAGTAGTGTTTTTAGGAGCAGCAATTGCTCCAAATTGCCAGTAATTGCTGGTTGCTTCTAGGAGGAGCAAACATGCCTAAAACCAGAAAAGGGTTATGTGGCTCCAGGAAAGCCATCAATCCTTGGTTGGCTACACCTCTAGCTAACACCTGGAGAACTGTGAGTTTGCACCAGCTCTGCAGTGGCTTGTCTTCATCCTGCTGGTTCTGCAACTCCAGATTTCTGGGTGACCCCCTTGCCTCTGCTTCCAGCTGAGCTCCTGGGCACCATGGCATAATGTGGAGAGGGTTTCAAAGCACAAAGCCTTCAGTTTCATGCACTTTCTTCCTGCCAGCCCATGGTTTCTGCAGATCAGGTGCAGGGAAAGTTAGTTGAAAAACAAAACACAGATTATGGGGAAATCAATTCCTGTCCACTCCATCAATAATGCAGAGCCCAAAAATAAAATGCCCAAGAAATTAGTAGGGCACCTGTTTGAAAGCTAAAGGGTTTTGGGGGTTCTGGGCTTTCTGCCCCTCTGGTTGCTGATGGCAATTGGGCATTATACATGTTGCAAAGGGCCACCCTCTCATCTGGCTGTACTGTTTGACCTGGTGACTGCCCCACTCTGTTCCTCAGAGGGGTAAGAGAAGGAGTCATCTCCAGAAGCCACTACACATTTCTTCTCTGGGCAAGGCACCCTTCTTTATGGCTACTGAGGTCACACCCTGTCTCACCTCACACTTAAGGTGCTTTTCTCTATCTCAGCATCCTGCAGAGCAAAGTGATCCCCAAAGAGTGGTGGAAGGCAGGCAGGATGGAATTTAAGCTGCTGAAGTGCGTGTTCAGCTCAGTTTGTAACAACACCACCTAAGGAAAATGAAGACAAAAGGAAAAGAGAGGTATGGATCTTTTATAGTCTGGTCATGTTGAACTTCTCTCCTGTTCCTTCAGTGGTAATAAGAAAAGAAGGTATGTTTAGACCTTGTGCCTTTGCAGGAGAGCCAGGGGGAGCACAAGGGGTTTTGTGGTACAGCCAAGACTCCTGGCAGGTTGGCTCCCTGGCATAACATAATCTTCTAGTCCTGGTTCAGGCAGTGGGAAGAAAGAGCTGGAAAGAGCATGGCCTTGCTCAGGAGCTGTGTGTGAATGAAATGCACAGCCCAGTCTGTGCTGCGAGAGGGGAGCAAGCATAGGCTACTTCCCTCACCCCTGGCCTTGCAGGACAAGCTCTTTCAGATTTTAATCCCCCTCTTGCCATGCTTTTCTTTCTGTCCTTGTGTCTTAATCAGAGAGGAGCAGCTGCAACCCTCTAATAGCCTCTAATAGTTTGTTCTTAGCAGCTGTCAGTGGTATTTTGGTGCTGCCTCCTCTCTCCTGTTGCTGAGCTAGCTTTTCCCCCACTGCAGAGCTGCCTGCCTGGGCTTTCTCCTCCTCAGTGAGCCATGGCCAGCTGCAGGAAGGTCACTGGGAATCTGAGGAATTAATTTTACTAGAAACCACATCCAGTAACCAAGACATGGGCTAGAGTGGGAGAAGAAATTGGATCCATTTGGTCTTAAGGGAAGAAAAAAGTATGGGAAAGGTTTGCAATTGCTCTTTTTCAGTGAAGATTTAAGAGATGGATGAAGGAGAAGGAAATAAATTAAAACTATTGATCAGGTGAGAGGAGAGATTTTGCAACAGTTTTCCCAGGAATTCATCTGCCAGTGTTTTTACTTCTCCCAGTCTCCTACTTAAGAAAAGCTCTGAAGCTCCCCTTAATGCACAAGGAAATAAACCAAGGTCCCTGTCCCACACTGTGATACCTCTCCACTGTGTTTTGCTTGCATCCCAAAGAGCTCATCTTCCCACTTCCCTGTTGAGCATCTCTGTGGCTGGTCTAGTCCTGGCCTTGGTGCACACATGGGAAGAGCTTCTGTTGGAGTGAAAACCTTCTATTACTCAGAAGTGCAATGTTACATGTAAAATATCTTGTGTTGTGTTTTGCTCCATTCTGTTCTAGGTTATTCTATTCTGCTTTGTATTTCTAGTATTTTTGGACTCTGTTGCACATGTGGTGCACACCTGGGAAGAGCTGCTGCTGGAGTGAAAGAGGAATATTTTCTATTACTATGATATAAATGGAATGTAGGAAGGGCTTATGTTTGCAGGAAAGAGCAGGATTTGATATTACTGGGATGGAAATGGAAGTGCAATATTGTGTAGAAAATATATTGTCTTGGGTTCCTCTCTCTTTTGAGAATGAATTCCAAAAAAAGAACTGTCATTTGGCTGTGTGCTAAATAAGATGGGAACTATTCGGTTGTGATAAAATAGTTTAGTAATGCAAAAAAAAGAGAAACAAAAGTTTTCTCTTACATAAGCAAAGGGAAACATTCATCTCTAGTTCCCATCAGTGAGGATGCTCTGAAAGGCAAGCACTGCAGAATATCAAATGCCCCCCATTTCTTCTCCCTCTCTTAGCTTTTATATCTGAGCTGATGTCATATGGTATGGAATATCCCTTTGGTTGCTTTGGATCAGCTGGCCTGGATGTGTCCCCTCCCAGGATCTTGGCTACTCCCAGCCCCTTGATGGGGGAGAAAGAATGTCACAGACACAGTGCTGCTCAGCAGTAGCCAAAATGCTGGGGTGTTATCAACACTCTCCCAGCTTCCACAGCCTCTTTCATTTTCTGGTAACTCGTTATATGGTGGTGCTTCTTGGGCTCAAGTCACCTTCTCAGGCACTGCTCCAAAAACTCTGCCTTCTGGCCAGTCCATAATCTCTTCTGGGATTCCTAGGAAATAGGGTTTTCTCATCTGGGCTCGTTGTGTAATCAATGCTACCCACTTACTCCATCTAGCGCTGGTTGTGTGATGTGTTGAGGGGATGTTTCCTTGGAACATCCAGTGCAGGACAGGCAGTTGTGGTGCCAAGAGGAGATGCTTTGGTCCCAGCAACTCCTGAGGTGGCTTGAACTCCCTCATAGGCTGATAATATCTCTTTTTCAGCTGGAGTATACTGGGCTTCTGGTCCTCAATAACTCCAGCTCTAGAATCCTAATGGTTGACCTCAGGTTTTTCCTGAGGTCCTTTGCAGAGGCTCTAGATGAGTCCCTGCTCCCCAGCTGCAGTGTAAGGTATATTTTGCACATCTCCATCTCCACAGCAGACACTCATTCCAAACAAACTCATTAACTCACTGTCATTCACCAAAGAGAAATCACTCAGCACGGCAGGAGCCAGTATTGGTGAAGCTGGGTCAGACCAGGGCATACATGGGGAAGGAACAAGGTGGAGAGGCTGCTGCTTCATTAATTCCAGCAAAACTATGAAGGGCTGGTGTTTTGGGTGCCTGCCTGGAAAACCCAGCTATCAGAGTCACAATGAGAGCTTCTCATACCTGCTCCCTTGCAGGTCCTGGGAGGACATGAAGGCACTGGGCAGGACATGAAGGAAAAGGCTGAGCTCTGAGGGGCTTGCAGGAGAGCAGTTCTAACCCCTTGCTGGACTTGGTGACACCAGTGCATATGGATTTGTGAAGTCCTTCCAGCTGTGCAAGCCCTTCATGGGCACAGCATAAATGAATGGGCCAAGAGTATGTGCTTTTCACCTGCTTTTGCTATGATGTTGTTTTAACTCTACTTTCTCTATCCAAAGCAGTACAATTTTCTGTTTTGGACAAACATGTCCTGTAGCAGCTTGGTGCCAGCAGTCAGTACTCTCTGATCTTTGCACTTCTGGAGTTAGGTCCATAGTCTCAGATGTGCCAAAGCCATCCCATATCCTTTCAGTTCTGCCAGGCCTAAAATCCAGGAACCTAGAAAGGCTTGAAACACTTAGCAGCAACGAGCTATCTGAAAAGCAGGAGTGGTTCTCTCTTTCACAAGACAGTGCTAAATTATGTGGAGATTACAGGGCCAAGAACTCTGGAGGGAGGTGAGAAAGGATATATAACACCATCCTCCAGTGCTTTCCTTCCTCCCTCATGTGGTTTCACTCCTTATCCCACCTGGGCTTTGATGAACTTCCCTGAGAAGTCTTGCATCAGTCCCATTTTCTCTCTCTCCAGTCTTGGAAGGTCTGCTTACATTCTCTCAAGTGATCCAAATCCAGCCAGATCTTCTCCCCAGAGGATTCATTAGGTGACTCTAACCCATGTCAGTGGGATTACAGCTATCTTTGATCCTGTTGTAGTTAGGAGACAGAGCTGCATGCCCTGTAGTGTGTCTAATTTAGATTTGCTTTGCATCCTGTGGCACAGAGCAGGGAATGGATCCCCTGGGAGCCTGATGTGTAGAAAGCAACAACTCCCCACTGGAGTCAGGGATGAACAAAACAGTCCTCCCTCTTTGTGGGAAGTGCCACAGAGCAAACTCTTTGATGCTTTATATTCTGATTATCTCTGAGTGCAGCCTCATGCCTTGATTTGCAGTTATGGCACGTGAGAGATGAGCTGACACCTCTAACCCAGCTAGGAGGAGCTGGTTTAGCTGAGCTGCACCCAGAAGTCATGGAGGCAGGCAGCGCTTCCCAGACAATTCCAATGTGGCCTGCAGAGCACTTCTGTAGCCAGGAGCAAAGAGGTGCTTTAATCCTCTGCCAGGCATAATTGGGGACTGAACTAAGCCTTTCTGTGGAGGGTAGGCAAGGCAGAAGCAACACAGAGGGGTTGTAAAGAAGTTGGGGTGGGCAGTGCTAGGTCTGTGCGCTGTCCTGGTGGCACAGGGCTGCTCCTGGGATGGGATAATCACCGGTGAAGTAGGAAACAGGGAGCAGCACAGGAGGATTTGCATGAGCTGCATGTAGGGTGTCTGTGCAAGTGACAGCTGTGCTGGTATTTTATTTCCCTCTGTGGATATTATGGGCTGCTGTGCGCCAGCCTGAGGGCAGCACAGCCTGGCTCAGGACTTTTCCTGAGTGTTTGCTCTGGAACATCTTCAAGGGCTTGAGGAAGTGCCAACAATTCACCTCTCCCACTGCATACCTGCCTCTAATTGCAAACTAGATAGGCTCTGACACGATATCAGCCAATTAATGTTTCCATCCCCCCCAGCCACATGGTCCTGCATCCCACATGCCACCGATTTGCCCTCTAGCTTGGAAAGGCTTATCATCTGTGCAGTCATCTGACCCAGCACCGTTTCTTCCTCCTGCTGGGGGCTGCGTTTCCTCTCGTGGTGGATGCAGCTGGTTTAGCTGAGAGAGACAAGACTAACCTCACATATTCATCAAGCTGCCAATTTGCAAGGCCTTGCCAAGCTGGGAGAACACTGGAGTGGCTGGCATTTATGGTGTGAGTGCCAGAGGAGTGGGCATCACTCAGTAGGAAGGGGGCTGTGATGCTGAGCCCAGGAGGAGAAATGTCCATGGTTCATTTGCAGCTGTGAGGAGAGGAATGGGTAAAGCAGATTAAAGAAGAATGGCTGAGGGATCTGGGGTTGTTTAGCCTGGAAAAAAGGATACTCAGCAGTGACCTTATCACTCTCGACAACCACCTGAAGTGTGGTTGTAGTTAGGTGGGAGTTGGTCTCTTCTCCCAGGCAAAAACTGACAGAACGAGAGGACACCATCTTAAGCTGCACCAAGGGAAGTTTAGGTTAGATGTTCGGAAGAAATTCTTCACTGAAAGAGTGATTGTGTGCTGGAATCCTCTGCCCAGGGAGGTGGTGGAGTCACTGTCTCTGGAGGTGTTTAAAAAAAGACTGGGTATTGGACTCAGTGCCATGGTTTAGTTCATGAGGAGGTGTTAGGTCATAGGTTGGACTAGATGATGTTAAAGGTCCTTTCCAACCTAGTTCATTCTGTTATTCTGTGAAAAGTTTTCTTACCTTATGGGGAGAGGGACTTTCCTGCCTAGTGGTTTGTATGGGTTTTTTCCCCATGTTTTTTCCCCATTAGTAAAAGAGATGAAATGGAGGTATGGTGGAGGAAGGGATGGCTGATGAAATTGGCACACAGAAAGGAGGAGATATATTGTAAATTATAATTGAAAATCACAATGATCTGTGTGAAAGAGGAATTCAGGCAAGAATAGGTCCCTTTCTTCGCAGAGGTTTGGGAGTGACTCAGATGGCAAGCACTGTTTTCAAAGCAGGGAGCTGTGTGTGGTTAACTCTTCAAACACAGTGGGCTTCATTTCCCCTTTCAGAGCACTGAAATTGCTGGTAGCATCACTATTATTTGAAATTGGTGCCTGGGCCTTGTTGTGCTGGAACTCCTTCCCAAAAAGCCCAGGCTGCAAGAGAGCAGTCAGGGATGCCAGGGCAGCCATGACTTGATGTTCCAGAACAAGTAGGAGGTTTGGTTGGGGTATAAACTGTGAGGACAGTAATATTTGTTTAACTGCTTCTGGCAATGTTAATTGGAATGCTGTGACCTCCCAGCCCTAGATCATATGCTATGATGAATTAAAAATTAGATTTATTGTAGAATCTGAAACTACCAGCAGAAACCTGAAGTTTTACTACACTCTAAATCAGTGTTGCTGTTACTGAGGTCCAAAATGCAGACCTGTTTTCTCTGAACTGAAGATCTCTGGGGTATGTCTTTTAAGGTTCTAGTATTTGCTTAAAGTCAAAGTCATACTTGTATTTCTTAAACTTCTACTTTGGCTGCTTAATTGTGTCCTTAAGCTTTATTATATGAGGTGAAACTCAGCCCTTGCTGGTGGAAAGTCAATACTTGCAAACCACTGTGTCAAGGGGGTCCAAGCATTTGCCCTGAGAACCAGGATGTGACTGCAGTGTCCCAGGAACTGCTGAGTGCTCCAGCTGTGATCTTGGTATGAGTAAGGCCTTGCGTGCCAGCCTACTACCTAGTCCACATGAAAGGTTTGTGACTCAGTTCCTGACTCCTTTACTTGAAATGCTGCCTGCCCACACATCTAAAATGCAGAAGCAAATTCCTGTGTCTTTCAGCTCTCCCAAGTTCACAGTTGTGACAAGGTTTGTCAGGGAAGTGAGTTGGACCAACTAATAAATGAGTAAAAACAAATGCTTTTTTAGGACTAGAAATCCTTGCTTGAGACTTGTTCATGACTAGAAATGTCTCTTGCTCCACTGGCTTGCTCCTGGATCCTAAAATGTAGGATCCTGCATTTTAGAGCCAAGCACAGGACTTGACGTTGTCCTAAAGCACAGCACAGGTTCTGAGTGCACAGATTCATCCCCATCCTGGGGGAACTGTAGAGCTCTGCCAGGCTGGCCTGGCCTGAGATGCCCTGAGCTCATGAGGAGGTAAAATATGGCTCTTGTGGTTTTCCTTGCTGTGGCTGGCAGCTGGATACGTGGCATTTGCTGCAGAGACTTTTCCAAATTCTGTCTCCATTCTTGGGAGGAAATGCAAAGCCACTCCAGGATCAAAAGCAGGCATGGGCTTCACCCCAGGTGGGAGCAGGCTGTCCCAGACTGAACACCCCCAGTGGGGCCCTGGTGGAGACCTTTCCCAATGCTCCCTGTGGGGGAGAAAGAGGAGGCATTTTCCAGGCATTGCAGCTGCAGTGAGAGCAGAGTGCCCCCCTCGGGTAGCCAGGATGGGGAAAATCCACTTCTAACACTATCTGCTGTTTCTTTTTAGAGGGCTATTTTTACACCCTCCCAGATGCCTGAGTTTTTTGGCTCTCCCTACACATCTCTTAACCCTCTGGAGCCCCTTCTTCTCCCCCAGTATGAAATTAATCTGGGCATCTGTGCGTGCCAAGTCCAGGAGAGATCATGAACTGAAAAGCCTATTTATGAGCTCCTTAGAATGGGCAAGTTTCTATTGATGGAGAAAACCAAAGCAAAAATGAGTGGGTTTTTAGCATTTTGGGCAGCTATGAGAGACCTCCCTTGTGGAAAAATCCAAATCCTATCCTTCACACCTGCCTGAAGACACAACTGAGCTATTTCTCATGCACTGTTTTAGGTTTGTGAAGGCTACTGTAGAAACTGCTTAAGTCGAATCTTTTAGGTCAAAGAAAAAGCCAGTTGTGGCTTCTACAGGATGAATGTGAGCAGCAGAAAGCAAAGCCTGGAGAAAAAACCTTTACCATGGGTGCCACCCCGAATTTGTCAGTGAAGGAAACACCAAGTGACCACTCCAGGAAGACATGTTGGGGAAGGGGATATTTTTGGCATTCATCCTGCAAGGCTAGCCAAGGGCAATGCCAGGCTTGCCTTCTGTATTTTTGAAACTATTCATTCTTTCATGGTTTAGGTGTGCAGCAGCTGCATTTTCCGTTGGAACAAGGGTTTATTACACCTCTGGGCATGAAACCCCAGTGTCTCCCAAAAACTGAAATGTCTTCTAGGCTTGTTCTTTACCTAAGGCCTTGACTAAGATCTCCTGGCATGTTTCACCTAGGGACTTACCAAAAACAAGTAAAACAAAGACTTAGTTGTATTGCAGTTCACAAATAACTAGATTGGTCTTAAAGGAGAAATATACAGATATATTTTATTTTTATAAGTAGAAAAATTAAGTATAAAGTTCCTGTAGAACCACTCTTTGCCAGATCAAACACATCAATCATTTAATCATTTCCCATACTAGCAGAAATGCACACAGCATCTTTTGTTTGTAGGAAAATCACTTTTCAAAGGACATGAATTTTGACATTACACAGCTGAACAGCTCATTTCATTTTTCTCTAGTGCCTTGGCCACCACTGCTTTTCCAAGAACTCTTTTAGGGAAAGACAGGGGACAGCTCAATTTTAGATTAAAAACATTTAGGTTTTTTGAGAGCCTTCCCCAGAGACCTATCAAAAGCACCACCCAGTAACAGTACAGTGGGTAGTTCTCTTGCCTTGGTAAAGGAGCTCTCTTTAAAGCCCAACTAATTTGTTAGAAGGGATTATAGGATTAAAGAGCTCCTAAAGGCTGGAGACCCACTTCTACAAGACAGTAATTGTTTATTTCAAGGATAGTGATGCTGAAGCTTTCATGAGTCTCAGAGTTAGTACATCCAGAGACACAGAGAAGGTCGATCAGCTCCCCAGACACCCACTCAGGGAATCCACAAATGGTTTTGGTACAAGAAAATTCCCTATTAAGTTAATTAGTTTTACGTATGAAAAGTTCAGATTAAGAAGACTTTGCTTTGACGTTGTTCTGCAGGCAGTCACCACTCATGAAATGATCTTCACTTCAGGCTTGGACTCTTCCAAAGCTCTCAGTTCATCATCCACTTCAGAACTCCACAAAATGTCATACAAACTACACCAAAAGAAAAAGGCAAGCGAGATTTAGTGAGCATCCTCCTGTTAAGGGAAGAGAAAGATGCACAACTGGCCAGCATGGGAAGGTCATTTGCCAGGAAGGGCCCCATCTAGCTTTGAGAGCAGCCAGAAATACACTTTACAACCCCCTCACTACCTCAGCAGCACCAGCCTCCCACCCCTGCCTGGGCTACCAGCATCTCTCACATTAACTGCTGCACGTTGCAGCTGGGCTTCCTCAAGGCTTCACAGATCTTCCTGATGCCTTCGTCTTCCAGAGGGTTGTAGCTCAGGTCCAGCTCGGTGAGGCACTGCTTGGTGGCCATGGCGGTGGCAAGGGTGGCACAGCAGCCTGCTGTCAGGTCACAGTTACCCAGCCTGCAGGGAGAGGGAGAGGGAGAGGGCAGTGAGCCTTGGCTTCAGGGAACACTGCCATGCCTGGGCAGCAGGTGTGGACACCTCCAGCACGGACCAGAGACCCCTGCTAAGGTGGCATCTCCGAGACATCAGCAGGGGCTGGCCCCTGGTCTCACCAGAGACAGCTGCCCTCGTGGTGACTGCTGAACACCTCAAAGGCCTCCCTAAAGCACAACACTGTATGGCCACTGGGGTAGAAAGAACCCATTGAAGTTATTCCAAATTTCACCATCATGCATCATCTTCTCTTATTACTGTACTTGAGACTTGCAACCATCTCTCTAAAGAGGGCAACTGAGGCCTCTCAGTTGGTGACCAAGTAGCTTTAAGTGGTCAAAAGACATATCTTTCTGGGACAGACTTGCAAGTCATACTGATGTCTCCCACAACACTATCTGCTCCACTAACTCACTGTGAATTTAGGCATCAGAGCACAGCTCTGGCTTCTGTCCAACAGCATGGAGAGAACAAGCACTGGGCCCTGAGCATCACACAGCCCAGAGCTGGACCCAGCTGGGAAGGGAACAGACTCGTGGGGAAGGCAAATTCCACCCCAGGGCTGGAGGTGATAATCCAGCTGGCTGCCTGCTCCTTCTAGACCTGTAAAGATCATGGAGGTAGAAAACAAAGGTTGAATTCAGACAGCAAGAGAGAACATGACTTCTGAGAATGCACCTTACCATAGGGACTGGATGTTGCAGTTGGGGTGCATCAGCCCTTCACACAGGAGTTCCACACCTGCATCTCCCAGCTTGTTCTCGCCCATGTGCAGTACTTTCAGGTGCTTGTTGGTGCTGAGAGCAGAGCTGACAGCCTTGCAGCAAGCAGTGGTGAGCCCACACTCCCTAACCCTGCAAGGCAAAAGTGTCATGAGATCTAGGTTGGGCATTGACAGACTATGTGGCACTGCTCACTTCTTTACATTTACTTAACAGGAGCCCAGACAGTGGGAACAGGGGAACCAGAGCTTTCCTGCAATCACTGTACTCCTCTCAATGCCTTTCTGCTCAATCCTTTCTAGGCAGCACCTCTCCCACTCTATATGTGGGATGTCTTGTCTTGGAGTGTGCACCTAGGAAAGGCACCTGCCCAAAAAGCACAGGAACAAAGAAAGATGAAGTGTGCTGCTTTAACAGTCACTGTTGGCTCCACTGCACACTCCTGAGGCACCCCATTGACTTCCAGGCCACCAGGGCAGGAAAAGAAGCCAGCTGGGGGCAGGAGCTGAGTCTTCAGGAAATGTAGGAAAATGTAGGAAATGTAGGAAAATTCAAGTTCTAAGTTAAAGAACAAATTTCCTCTCTCAGCCACCAGACTATCCCAGCCTAAAAGGTAACACAGTCAATAGCACAGGATGCTGAGAAATGTTTATGTCTCATCAGTGAGACAGCTCAGCTCCAGTAGAGAACCTGAGATATCTGATCACAGCACTCATTTTTCTACTCCATCAGGCCTTTCAAACTTCAAAAGTCTCTTAACTGCCATCTGTTGCATAATAAAGCAATTAATTAGAAGGTCTGCAAGTGATGCTTGGTCTCCTTTTGCTTGTAATAGGGTAACTGTGATGGGGCAGATCTTCAAGGCGTCTACGAGTTTAGAAATACAAATCCTTTAAAGTCTTTAAGTTTAGAAAAACCCTTTTTAACTCTATAAATCCTTTCAGTAACAACCAGCAGGAACTGCTTATGGAACCATTGCAGGATCTATCTGGGTGGGCATTACTTCACTTACATCTTTCTTCAGTGAGGCCTCCAAAGAAGGCAGTGGGTGTGTGAAATTTGACAGCAGCTCACCATAGCTCCTGAAGTTTAGATTTGGGATCCTTGAGTGCCTGACACAGCATTTCCATCCCTGAGTCTCTCAGGTTATTGTCTATCAGACTGATCTCTGTGAGGGTCTCCTTTGTACTGAGGAGTCTGGAGAGATCTTTACAGCCAGCACTTGTGAGATCACAGTCCCATAACCTGCAGGGAAGAACAAAATGTTATTTTCTCCCAAGAATGACTGAGATTAGAAAAGAGTCCTGTTTTAGTATTCTGAATTTCTGGTTATATTGTCTCATTTGCTTGTATCCTTTCATACATCATACCACACAGCTTCCTCTTTTCCTTACTTTCCACTTGCTAAACCAAAAGCTCTGCTTGTAACACACAAAAAAAAGAAACAGAAATAGCAATTCTAGCAGACAGATAACTCAACTGGAAGCCAAGACAATGTCATCATGAACTTCCATTAGCCCTCTCCCCAGAATTTGATCCAGGCAATTTCAGTGTGGCCCTACTTATTCATGGTGTACTCCAACCAGTTTTGGGAATTAACTTTTTTGACCGTAGAGGGTAACTGAGAAAATTTCCACTTAAGAGCAAACCAGCAGCACAACCTAAACAGCTCAGAGGCTGCAGAAAGGATTTAAGAAACCTCTGCCCACCCTTACCACAGCTTCTGGATTTTGCAGCTAGGATGCATCAGTCCCTGGCACAGCAGAGCCAGACCGGAGTCCCCGATCTTGTTGTCCCCCATGGAAAGATCCATCAGAGATGACTTGTTCCTGAGAACAGCACTAATCTCCATACAGCTATCACTGGTTATGCCACAGTTCTCCAGGCTGCAGGAAAAAGCACAGTTGGAGTTGCTTCTCAGACCCACTGTGTTAGATACACCCCAACACCCCAGTTCAGACTGAGATGGGTCTATGGGCTGGTTCCTTGGTGCAAACCAGTGCAGCTCAGCTGGGCACTGCTACATCCTGCAAGGCTCAGAGGAGATACAGGTCTCCAAGATGGGACTCTGGGTGAGGCAGCACACTGCTCCTGCATTTCATCAGGCTGCAGGGCACTTTGACCCAGCCACTGATCTGCATTAATGCAAGGATTATTCTTGCCAAACTCCCCCTTTATATCAGTTATCCTTTTTGAGGAACTTTTGGCAGTATCTCACAGTGCATCCCAGCTGAACCAACACCTGCTGAACCACAGGCCCAAGATAAAATGAACTGTGCTTCTCCCATAAAGCCCTTCGCAGGCTTTATCCCAGAAACGAAGCCAAACCCAACACCTTTGTTTTGTAGCAAAAAAGGGCTCTGAATAAATATACTCAACTGGTAATTCCAGTTTGAGAACTAGAGCCACTGAGGGTGATTGTTCCTCTGCTGAGAGACACAGGTGAGCAATCTCCCTTTAGTAAGTGGTGGTTTAACCTGGAGTGCCAAAAACTCCAAAACTGAAAGCCTCAGACATTTGTGTGCAGTTTCCAGTTATATAAATCTGAGCCAGCAAAAAACCTGGCCTACATTTCAGGCATTCCTGACACTAATTTTTCCTGTCCTATGGATGGCATGATTAGCAGCAGCACTAGTTGCCACTAGAGATGACCAGCTCTTCCTTACTGTAGTAGCTCTAGGTTGCAGCTTGCCTCCAGCAGGCCCCGGCACAGCTGCTTTACAGCTGTATCTCCCAGCGTGTTGTTGCTCAGGCTGAGCTCCTTCAGGGTGGGCTTGCTTTGCAGAGCAGCATTGAGAGTTTCCACAATATCAGCTGTGAGTTCACAGTACTCCAGCCTGCAAGAAGAAAAGAAGTCCAGGCAAAAAGACAACACATCCTGCTGCCACAAGAATCAGCCAGGCCTGGTGTGTGTTAGCAAGGGCAGAAAACATGCCAGTGTGAGTTGAGACCTGGCATAAAACCAGAGATAACTATTGAGTTTTTAACAGCATCTCCCTGCTCATTTCAGGAAGCTTTAATTCTTAAACTAGATCCCAGGGGACCCTAGCAAGACCAATTTTTACACTATGCCTCCATTAAACTGGTGTGCAGGCAGCCTTGGAGCACAGGGCAACACCATCATAAGCCTCAACTCTGGGCCAGCCCAGGAGCAGCTCAGGGCTGCAAATACACCCTGGTCCTGCTCACTTGTGAAACAAAGACCAGGGGCAGCAGAATCTGATGTTTCCTGGGCATCTGAGAGGTCCTGCATTTACAGCCACCATCAGGAGAGCTAAACAAAGGCTGTGGGAACCCAACTATTCCAAACCCACAAGACCCACCAGCATGAATAAGTATGACACAATTTCAGGTAAAACAAGAACAAATCCACATCTGGCAACAGAACTGCTTGTCTCAAGGAAAAGGCAAGCAGGGCCTGTTGGATGACCAAAAAAGCCCAGTGACTACTTACTGCAGCTTCTGCAGCTTACAGCTGGGATTCATTATGCCTTGGCACAGCACCTTCACTCCAGCAGTTCCCAGTTTGTTATCCCCTACGTGCAGCTCTGTCAGGGAGGGCTGGGCACTGAGGATAGAGCGCAGGGTCTCACAGCTGGCACTCGTCAGATTGCAGTTCTGCAGCCTGCAGGACAGAGGCAACAAGGGTGAGGGAAAGGTACTCTCAGAATTGCAGAGGCTCTTCTCAGAGAGGCTTATCTGCCCAAGTTGGAGCTTGGAAAGGACACCACAGCTCTGACAGTGCATAAACCTCTAGGAAGTGGTTTGTCCAGGTCAGTACTGTTATGTTACAAGTGTGCCAAAATATTTTATCAATTACACCTGTGCCACAAACAGTAGCTTGCATACTTCCTTCAGCATAATCACTCATACAGCACCTCCAGCAGAATAAAGATCCACCCTACAGGTAGCCCCACAACTGCTTTATAGAAGTGGTTTAAATATCAGGAGGCTGACGCCAAAGATTAAGGAAAGGCATCTTATGATTTCTTGCCCCCTCTAGAAATGTGATCCAGAGTAGGTAGAAGTTAAAATCTCATCCAACCATGGATATAATTTAGTTTAATGGTATAGTACAAGAAGGATCTATGAAGTTGATCCTTCAGCACTCAGGCTTGGAGAAGTAGCATGGGAACTGTGCTTGTATTGCTATGGGGTGTTTACAGAGTTATTGGATAAGACTTTGAGGCAATGGAGAGGTCTTGTGCAGAGAGGTTGGACTTGGGTTTGGTTGCTCTTTTATTTCCTAAGGCACGTTACCAGAACCCCAAAAATGGACAATTACATTGCTACAGAACTGAAAAACCCTAATCCAGGCTGTTCCCTGAGCATCTGAAGAAGTCTGAAGCCTAGGGCAAACTCTCTGAAAAATAACTTAAGTCTTTCAGTACAGAGTACCACAGTCACTTCTTGAAAGGCCCATCAGAGAACTGCAGTTTAATCAGCTTCACAGTCAACTTTTTTTCCATTTGTCTGAGTCCTCATTGCAGTGGGCATTGGTCTGATCTAAAAGGCAAATGATTTTTACAAGGTAGTCCTGAAGATTCCAGATAACCCTCAGGAGCTGGAGGAGTCCTCTACCCTGCAAAAGAAATGCTGGACAGAGAAGGCATCTCTTTGAGGCCTTCTGGGGAGCAGAGGCAGCAGCAAGAGGCTCTGACTAAAGCTCCTGCCCCAGGGTTGCTGAGGGAAGCCCACTAATACTATAATGTGGTGGGGTGCCTCTATAAAATGGCTCTCAGAGCCAGGGAACTCTCCAGTTTGCTGCATTCTGAGGATCACTGAACGATGATGGATCCTGGGCTGGCACCCCCACTCCATGAAGCTCAACCTCAAAGGCATCTGATGTGAGTCCTTCACTGTATTTGAGGGGAGTTTTCCACAGGTGATCACCTTGTACATACTCCTTTAGGTTTGTGTGCTTGTGGGTGGGAATATGCTACAGCAAATGGACTGTGAATGCTGCTGTCCTAGATTATTAAGTACTTTAGATCTGTAAGTCAGGCCTGTGAGTTACTGTTGTTTTATAGTAAATTCTATATAAACATTTGTTAAATTAACCCAAGCTAATAATTAAGCGCTGTTAAGTTTAAGTACTGTTAAAACTTTTAGGCCTGAAGTGTTGGTCCAGTCTGGGACTCAGTTTAGCAAGGATTCTGAACATTGGAACTCAAAAGAACTGTCTTCTTTATTCACCCTTTCCTGTCCTGACCCTTTCCCCCTCTCCCAGCCTCCATGTAGATAATTTTTGGGTTGATATGGGTTATTCACTTTAGATTTTTGTTTGCTTTTTCTCTATGTGCTTTCACCATCTAGTAAGTAGTAGAGTGAACCTTGTCAACAAACAGTTGTGCTTTCACTTTTATATTAAACATGACTTTGCCAGTGATTCTTTAAGAGATCTCAAAATACTCATTTATGACAGCATGGTAGAGCAAGACAATCAGTGAGGCTTTACCATAACTTCTGTAGGCTACAGCTTGGTGTCAGCAACCCTTTACTCAGGAATTCAACACCTGTATCTCCCAGCTCATTGTTGTTCAGCTTCAGCTCTGTGAGGGATGGATTTGTACTGATGATGGAAGAAAGATCCTCACAGTTACTGCTGGAAAGATTGCAGTCATCCAACCTGAAAGACAAGGAGAGAATGAGCACTTTAATCCTCAGAGTTGCTCTGCTCTCCCTGGCTGGAGCACTGCTTGTGAAAGCAGAGTGGGCAATGGCCCTGCAGTTCCTAAGGTGCCTCCATAAGTATGTGCAGGATCTGCTGGGTGTTGCATGGCCCAAACCAAGGGGTGCTCTGGGCTGCACCAAGGATGGCAGCTCCCCAAGCCTTGCTCCTCCTCTGTGCTGCTCCTCTGTCATGCCCCTACAGCTGGAGGAAGTGCCTTCATTGAAAGAGTAGCAGAGACAAACCACCTGCCAGCTTACAGGCTGTCAGACTGGTTCTGCACTGAGAACAGCCACGCTGGGTCTGCAGCCAGCCCCAGAGACTCATCAGCAGGCTGGTCTCTTGCAAGTGAGTCACGCTGCTTTGCACCATTCTCTCCAGCAGGAATCTCAGCACACAAACCCTGAGTTTGCAGTTCAGCAGCAGCTTCTCCCACTGGACATCAGCATTTGTCTAGCTGCTGCTAAACTGGGGATGAATTCAATTGAAAGGAGAGACAAGGAAAGGATCAGGAGCACAGGACAGGCAGGGAGGTGTAGAGGGAGGCAGAAAAGACACGGAGCAAAAGGAAGATATCATGAAGAACCATACAGCCCAAGGCACAGCCAGTCAGGAGTGCCAAAATTTGCCTGGTCACTTCTCCTTAGACAACAGTATGAAAACTGGGGCTCTACAAGTCTTGTCCTTCCCTCCCTCTGGCAAGAAGACATGACTTCCAATGGGATCATGTTCAACACTGATGAACAACAATCCCTGCTGCAGTCACTCTCATCCACTGCATCTGGAGCATCCCAGCCTCTGCCCAGGAGACAACCACCCCACTGCCTTCTGCCACCCAAGGCAGGCCTTAGGAAGTCAAGGCCAGGCCCATGAAGCTTTGCCTGCAAAAGGCTCCTTTGCAAAACAAAAGGAAGTTGCCCTCAGGTCTGATGTCCTCCGAGGCATTTCTGGCACAATGTGGCCCATTCTCTCCAGCCCCAGCAGGATGATGCCATCCCATGAAGTGTGAATTCCCAACCAGCAGAGGGGAAAGATTGCAAGAGCAAATCCTCTGGAGCCTGTCCTACACCTTAAACCCTAGGAGATGGTTCCCTCCCACTGTTTGCTCAGCAAACGAGGCTGGTACTTCTGAAGGTCAAGTGAAGAATTAAAAGCTGATGCCACGCTGACTATTAAAGCCAAAATCACTTGACACCATTAAGCCTGCAACCCAAAGAGTGTGCAAGCTAATAAGCACAGAGAAATGTCTTTCTCCTCTGGAGGGAGAAAGTCAGAATAACCAAAATGGTGGGTAAATATTTGACTCACATAACTTAGCTGAGCCCTACGGCACTCCAAGAAACAGGGCAACACTACTTCATACCAAAGGATATTTATCTGTACTTGAAAAAACTTTGCAGGAGGGTGGGGGTTTATCTGCCCTTTAAATTAACTTTCTGGACAAAAATAGTTAGAACCACTCCTGTTGCTGTGCAATTTCTAAGTCCCAGATTAAACAGTCCTGAAGATGAAAAGCACAGGAGAGAAATGCAACAGTTCTTACTTAAAAGAGATGATACACAACTAGTTACTACCTGATGATTTTGCAGGTTTTCATTGTGGTCAGAAGCTCAGCCCATCTAGATGGGCTCATTTCTTCACACTGGATGTCGAGCTCCATTTTGATAGCTGAGACAAGACCTGAAAATTAAAACAAAATAAAAACACTTTTTCTAATTGATTAAGAAGCAAGGATCTTCTTCAATCCCCCAGCTCTCAGCCATGAGTCATACTGTGCAAAAGGGACAGATTTATATTTTTCCAAAAGCAGTCTCCTGCAAACACCAGTATAAGACCAAGAGAGTTGGAATGGTTTTGTCTGGGACTTGGGAAGGCCTTTCTCCGAGAGGAAAAAAAGCACAGGAATCCTGAAGAGATACAGCAACAGCCTGTTAACTGGAGCCTGCATGCGTGAGAATAAGATGTTCCCCTTCCCCCTCCAAGGGAGCTTAACCAGAAGGAGTTTAGAGGGGCACTGCTGAGCCACACAGACACTAAGTTCCACCAGTGTGGCACTCCTGACCCATTGTGGAACCTCATGCTACACTTAAAATTGGGGTATTTTTGAGAGAATTTGGGTGAATGAGGAAGATAAGCATGAGAACCACCTGGGCTCAAATTAAAAATCCTGCTGGATATGTGTCTGTATGAGAGAAGGGGAACTTGCGTGGATGGGAGAAGTGTTCCTCCACAATTCGATATCCAAGGTTTGAAAGGTCACTCTGGTCAGGCAAATCCAAGTACAGAAAAGCTGGTAAGCAGATTTTTTTTGTTGTTGTTCTGCAGTCAAACTGCATTTCTGAAGTGATGTAAACACAGTGATTTGCAGAAGGGCTCTAGATAAACGTGCACAAAAACATGCCAAGGCCAGTAGCTGAGCTCTAGGTTTAGTCTACAAGGGATGGGGTTAAGGGCAGCGCTGGAGTAGGTGACAAAACGCAGCCCTGGTCTCCTGGTTTGGCCAGCATGACTCAGACTAAGGCGCATCTGTAGAAGAAATAATCCCTGAGCTATCCCATCGGAATGTGAGCTGCAGTCAGCCACCGTCTTCCCTCATCCCAGTCCCTCCTGCGGCCGGAACATCGCGGGGAGCCCCAGACTCGCTTTTCACGCTCGGTACCAGCGCTCCCGTCAGGTCGCACCCACAACAAACCCGGCACCCAGGCGGGGAGGGGCCGCGCCCGAGCGGGGCGGCGCTGGGGAACCGCGGCGGCAGCGGGACAGGCACAGGGCGCCAGCGGGATCGCGGCATCACGGACGTGCTCGGCCTCTACCCCTCCTTTGCCAACGCGAGCGCTGCCGGGAATCCCGGCCCACGGCCTCCGTGGGATGGCACCACAGCCCCACGTGTCGCGGGGTGACGGGGATCGGAGCCAGCGGCGACAACGAGGGGAGAGTCGCAGCCGGACCGTCACAGCCGTCTCCGCGTCGCTCGGGCACTTTCCCGTTTTACTCCCCCGGATCGAGAAAGGGTTCTCCCC
>VZRX01011224.1:324098-364338 GCA_013398075.1 Notiomystis cincta
TCCCCCTCTCCCTTTTCTCCTGCCCTCTCTGACACGTAGCTCCCTTTCCCTCCTCTTTCCCCCTTGTTGTCTTTCCCCTTCTTAATTTTTGCCTAGCTTCCCTCTCCCCCTCTTTTTCGACCTTCTTTCCCCTACTTTCTTTCCTACTCCACTGTCCTTTATCTGTTTCCTTCGTATTTCTTTCCTTCCCGTTTTTCCTATTTTCCTTTCTTCTTTTTCCATTTTCACTTTCTCCTTTCCTCTCTTTCCTCTCTTTCCTCTCTTTCCTCTCTTTCCTCTCTTTCCTCTCTTTCCTCTCTTTCCTCTCTTTCCTCTCTTTCCTCTCTTTCCTCTCTTTCATGTCCTTCCTTCCTCCCTTCCTCTCCTCCTCTCCTTTTCCTCCTTCTCCCTTCTTTTGCCATTCCCTCTTTTGTTCCATTCTCACCTGTCTGCCCTCCTTTTTCTCTGCTATCCCTCCTCTTATCCTATATCTTCACTGCTTTTCATNCGGAGGATCCCGCTCGGGGTCCCGGGCAGCGGCCCGGTCCTATCCCTGGGTACAGCCGCCACCGCTGCCGGCCCGGCCCGGTCCCCGCCGCCTCCCGCCCCGCAGGCAGCGCCTTTCCCTCCCGGGCTTTCTGCCTTCCCTGCTCCGCCCGGCCCGGCCCGGCCCGGCNAGCTTCCCTCTCCCCCTCTTTTTCGACCTTCTTTCCCCTACTTTCTTTCCTACTCCACTGTCCTTTATCTGTTTCCTTCGTATTTCTTTCCTTCCCGTTTTTCCTATTTTCCTTTCTTCTTTTTCCATTTTCACTTTCTCCTTTCCTCTCTTTCCTCTCTTTCCTCTCTTTCCTCTCTTTCCTCTCTTTCCTCTCTTTCCTCTCTTTCCTCTCTTTCCTCTCTTTCCTCTCTTTCATGTCCTTCCTTCCTCCCTTCCTCTCCTCCTCTCCTTTTCCTCCTTCTCCCTTCTTTTGCCATTCCCTCTTTTGTTCCATTCTCACCTGTCTGCCCTCCTTTTTCTCTGCTATCCCTCCTCTTATCCTATATCTTCACTGCTTTTCATCTTCTCACCTTCTCCGTTTTCCTCCTCTTTTCCTCCCTTTCCTTTTATTCCTATCTCCTGTTGCCCTTTTTTTTTCCCCCATCCACCTTGATCTCCCTGCTCTCCCCCTCCCGAGCAGGAGCACTGGGATACAAAGGAAACAAGACAGGAGAAGGAGAAATCCCTATAAACGAGGGGATGCACAAAGGGTGGGAGTGTCAAACATAAAATAAGGTGGTGGCCCAACCGGCTGGGAGGGACCTCTGCTGTGTGCCGGGACCTGGAGCAAGATGGGAATTGCAGGTCACCCAGGGCAGAGGCACCATGGCAAGGTCTCGGCCAGGCAAGACACGACTTCCCCAGGGAGCTCGGAACTAGGAATTGTTTGAAGTGGAAACAACAAAAATATCCTCAGTGGTCTCCCTGGCTTCCAGCTCCCAGACAGCTGTGCACGGGGGCCAGCTTGGAGGGCCTGGGATGTCCCTGCTCCCCATCCCTGTCACCAGTCCTATCCACGGCGCACCTTCTCTCGTATTTGTGTCCCTCATTAGTGCGACACACTGAGCAGAAAGCTGCACCTCGCTGGCACAAAGCCTCTCTCGGAGCTGTTTGGAAAGCAGCTGTGACAGCAGTGGAGGATGGGCACCGCGGGCTTGTGCTGCTGCCAGGCCTGTTGCCCTCCCGTGCCCTCCCGGTGCCACTGCCCCAGCCGACCCCGGTGACCAGCGGGTCCCGTACATCCGTCCCGAGGCGGGGCGAGGGTGGCAGCGCTTGGTCAGGGCTGGAACCCATTCGTCATCCCTTGGCTCGCTTCCTCCTCCGCCTGCCGGCTACTCCCTGTCTCCCTCCCTATTGTTTCCCGGTACTTTTAGCCCCGGTAAAAGCTCATTCCGATTTTCACAGGGCAGAACAAAGAAAGGTTTTGAAGTGCCGAGAGGCACTAAGCAACATCCCGATTTGCTTCCCTTTCTCCCTCCACCCCCAAAATCTGAGCATCTCCTCCAGTATTTTCTTCCGACAAACACCCTCTTCCCATGACCCTGGCTCACACAACAGTTCAGCTAAGCACAACCAGCTGTTCCCTGCAAAGCACGGCTTTAAAATGGTTCCGTGCTCCTCCCCGGAAAGCAGGAGGGAAAGTTTCGGGAGTCCTGGAAGCCGGGTTTTGCCGCCGATACGTACCTCGGTGTAGTCGGTGCTGTGCGGGCAGCGAGGGGGGCAGAGCTGGCGCCTTCCTGCTGCCGTTACCACGCAACCTCTGCTGTCGTACACATGGTGCCTGCTAGAGGGAGGGAAGCAGTTTTGGGCTCTGACGGCTTTTTTCCTCCCGTGGCAGCTCTTCAGGGCCTTGCGGAGCAAGAACTGCGCACACGGTTGTGTCTGGCTTGTGACGAAGCAAATATTGCAAAAAGCCCCTGATGATGACAGGGGCAGCTTTAACTTCTCGCACCGGATCGTGTGGCCACTCGCCGTGGTTTAGCCCAGAGCAGGGGAGTAGTTGGCACTGAAGGATCCCGCTGAAAATTAGGCCACCACAGTGTTAAAGTGTGGATAGAGATGATGGAGCTTGCATAGTTTCTCCACTGTCCAGGCAAGCCTGTCCTGCCAGGCCTAGGAGTGATGCTGAGCACATTACTGCCTACCTGTCACCTCACCTGGGGGTTCTGCACCCACCTCCCAGCAGGGGCTAGGGCACAGGCAGCCCCCTGCTTCTGCACAAGCTGAATGCTCACACTGCCTGGAGGGGTCCCTTGGGAACAGCCCTGGGTCATACCCCTCAGCAGCAAGCATGGACCCCACTCCTACACCTCCTCCTCCCAAATTCCTACTGGCTCTTCTCCTCCTCCTCAAGGAAAACCCTGCCATCCCTCAAGCTGCATCACACAATAGTTGTGGGTTGAAGTAACCTGCTTTGTTCCTCCATTCTCAATGGTGTGAAGATGAATTAATGCTTTGATAGCCTGCAAATGATCCAGAAGCAGAAGGCCAGATCTGTTTTTCCCTCCTGTGGCTGCAGATGCTGAAAGGGATGGTGGTGGAATGATGGCCTGGGAAACAGAGCCTTTGTTGAGCCACAGGAGAAACAATAGAGGTATTCCCCCCAGCTGCTTTTATTATCCTTCTTCTGGAGGAGATGGGAACCAATCACCAGGAGAGCTCAATGAGCTAAAACCCACCTTCCTCAGTGCCCAGAAGAGAGTTGAAAGCAAGAGAGTGCACCTCATCCTCATTCCCTCTCAATAAAACAGAGTCATCTGCACAAAGAGTTTTCTAGAACAGTCCTTGTGCTTCCGGGTCTGAACCACAGGCAACAGCTTGGGGATGGCCCAAGCTCCTGGTTTTGGTGCTTGCTAGGATGCTCCCTGGCAGGCAAATGGATGGGATGCTGTGGCTGGAAAATGATATCTCTGCCCTTCTTGCTTGGCACAATGCTTTCAGGAAGACCACTACTGTTAGGAAGAAGATGAGTGCTGACAGGAGATCCTCTGGTCAACCAGGCAATTTGAAGTCAGATACCTGTCATTCAGCCCAGCAGCAAAGGTGTCATTTCCTATCCAGCCACTGCTGGCATCTCTCTGCTCTTGGTTCCTGCTTCGCTGCACATATCAGGAGTCTCTAAAGGACAAAGTCTAGTGTTTGTCAGAGGTTTCAGAGAGGTTTATGTCACGTGGACCTTCTGTAGACCTCCTGCCCTGGGCAAAGCACCCAATACACTCTGGTTTGTGCTGGTGAAATATTAGATTTACAGGCCAAATAGCCATGCCAAAAGGTGATGTGCTTCTACCTCCCTGTCATCCCTTTGGCTGCCCTCACTGTGGGGACAACAAAAGGCATCTGAGGAAAAATCTATTGCCCTTTCCCCAGCAAGCAGGACCAGGCCATCCTGCTCATCAAGATACACCCAAGTCCAGAGGAAATGATACAAAATGGGGCTGAGAAAGCCAACAGCAAACAGTAGTGAGAAATACCTGTGTGTGTCTTGCCATGGAAACATTGGAAGGCTCCTGAAATGGAAGGCATGTCCATTCTGGCAGTGACATCTGCCCTGTGTTTCCTTCTTTATCACAGTTTCTCATTATCCTATCTGAGTTCATTCAAATTTATCTCCTTTTTTTTTTTCTTTTTTTGGATCCTCTCCCTCTTTTGGTCCTTGTAGCAGGGAGGGAGAGCATGGTGGTGCCCATCTTGCCCCTGCTGCCTTTGGGCACCGCTGGCATGGACACATGAAGTGCAGGTCTTGTGTCCTGGGATCTGAGGAAGTTGAGATGTGTCTCTGTATTTAGGATGACTTAATTTTAAAACTAAATTTACACACGTAACCCTAGAGCAAGCTTACAAAAGAATACTTAAATTAAGGCCATTAGTGTAAACTGAAAACTCTGTCTTTTCCCCTTCTAGAGTTTCCTGTTCTGTCCTGTCTACTCTCATGATGCCTATGTGCATATACTTAATGGTAATTAAAGACAATAAAGTTCTAAGTGTAGTGACAGATCTTTTTCTAACTTGACTGTGTGATCCCTAACAGAAAATTCATTCCATAAATTCAGCTGTGGAGATCAAAACAGCAAGTTGTAAGCATGTGCCCAACTCCATTTGTTGCACTGAGTGATTTGTTTATATCCTACTTGATCCATTGCTGGAAGCCATTTGTTCCTTGAGCTTGT
This sequence comes from Notiomystis cincta, assembly GCA_013398075.1. Lineage (NCBI taxonomy): Eukaryota > Metazoa > Chordata > Aves > Passeriformes > Notiomystidae > Notiomystis > Notiomystis cincta. The sequence continues at coordinate 328,782 of VZRX01011224.1, forward strand.
GTGCAAACTTGAAGTAAGGCTTTGTAGGGTGAGGAAATGCAAAACTCGGGTCATTCCTGAAGAATCAGTGGGCTGATTAAGCACTGGGGAGCAAAATATCTGTGGAGCTAGAGTGGAGAACCTGACACTGTGGCTTAACTGATGCCTCAGAAGCTGAAAAAAATAAAAAAACTAGAAGGAGGTCAATAAACAGATGCTGGTAGCAAGCTGGTAATGAGTTGGTTGAGCAAGGTTTGGGTTTTTCAGCAAATTGCTCACCCTGACTTGCATGCGTGCACACACACATATGGATGTTCCATACTGTGGCAGCTCATTATAGATTCCCACAAGAAAACCATTAGGGAGGAAATTCTTGTTGTTCTGATGTGGTTGCCTTGTTCCTGTTAAAGAAAAGCTGTTGTTTCCATTTTGCACTGGTTTTGTTTTTGGGGGGAGTGGAGAGCATTATAATGAAATAGTGCTGTGAGTTCGTGTGTAATATTTTATGCCTGTGGATACAGTCTTTCACAGTGGGTTCAGGAGTAATGGAACCCCAAAAAACCAGAGCTTTCCAGATATGTTCATCAACCAACACACCTGCAGAAAAAAGTACTGTCAGAGGATTTTTCCTCACATCCCTGCTTTTCTTCCTCATCTTCTGCCTCAGCCTGTGGCAGTCTTTGCCTGCCTGTCTGCAGAGGGCGATGCAGCATCAGTTTGACCACACTTACGGTCCTCTGGTTTTCCTTCATCCCCAAGTTGCCCCTGGTCACCAAGACATTGCAGGGGTTGAGACGGGCCACAGCTAGAGGGGAAAATGAGAGGCCCAGACCAGAAACACAGGTGTATTTCACAACGCAGTCTCTTCATGCCAGCTGTGTGGCAGCTGGTGAAATAGGAGACTGCAATGGATTTCACTTTCCTGTTAAATCCTGCTGCATAGGAGGATTTGAATAATTTGCTGAAACTTTGAAGACCACTGTAGGGACAGCTGGTTATTTCATGAGTTTGTACAGGACTCAGAAGTGTGAGTTTAAACCAGCTTTAAAAGGCAAGAGTGAAATTTGAAGCTAAAGGAACTCCAACAACCATACACTCATCTGTTTTTCAGACTTCAGTTTGCACGTTAACATTACCTTTTGTGGAAATGAATGGTAGATGTCCTCTGCCAGTAGAGGCTCTCTCTCTGGTCTCCGTGAGAGTACCCATGAGAATTCATGGGTATTTGTGCTCAAAAAATCACTTTGAGTTGCAAAGGTTGGAAAAGACCTCAAAATGATCGTGTCCATCTGTTAACCCAGCACCACTGTGTTCATCACTAGACCATAGCCCAGAGTGCCACATCCACATGCCTTTTGAACACTTCCAGGGATGGTGATTCCAACACTTACCTGGGCAGTCTGTTCCAATGCCTGACCATCCTTTCAGAGAAGAATTTTTTCCTGATATCCAATCTAAACCTCCCATGACGCAACTTGAGGCCATTTCTGCTCATCCTGTAACTTGTTACCTGTGAGAGGAGACCTCCTCACCTCACTAAAACTCCTCTCAGATAATTGCAGATAGTGATAGGGTCTCTCCTGAGCTTCTTTTTCTCCAGGCTAAACAACTCCCATTCCCTCAGCTGCTCCCCATAAGACTTGTGCCCTAAAAAAGCCACTGCATCCTTTCTTCAATCCAGTTTTTCCTTGGACTATTGGAATTAACTCACTGATAATGTTTGGGGGTGGGATATTTTGCAGTCTCCTGCAAATGAGAAGGGATCTCTAAAGGCTTTCCTGCTCTTGGGTGGGATGAGAAAGGAGGGCTGGGGCCAGAGCTGTGTGGGAAGAGCTGGAGGCAGTAGGTGCTGCTCACTGTTGTGGCCTTGTGCAGTGTTTAATAAGGAAACAAAAAACCCTCTCACAGTGCCAGGAATACAGGACAGGGACAGTGTTCTCCTGGCCTTAAGCACGGGATAGGGAAATGTGTCTGTGTAGCCATGCCAGGAGCAGCAGAAGTCACTCGGTCTGCTGAGCCTGGAGAAGAGGAGACTGAGGGGAGACCTCAGTGCAGTTACAGCTTCCTCGTGAGGGAAAGAGCAGGGGCAGGCACTGAGCTCTTCTCTCTGCTGAGAGTGACAGGACCCGAGGGAATGGCCTGAAGCTGTGTCCAGGGAGGTTTAGGTTGGGTATTGGGAAAAGGGTGTTTGGGCACCAGAACAGGCTGCCCAGGGAAATGGTCACAGCACCAGCCTGGCAGAGTTCAGGAAGCGTTTGGACAATGCTCTCAGGCCTGTGGTGTGGTTCTTGGGGTGTCCTGTGCAGGGCCAAGAGTTGAACTCGATGATCCGTGAGGGTCCCTTCCAACTCAGAATATTCTGTGGTCTTTAAGAATGTTAAGAAAGCAAATAAGAATATAAAGAATTTCAAAAAGCAAAACCTGCGGTGCTCTGGTTTGTAAAGGAAGCCGGCTAACGCTCATAACTGAGGGCCGGAAAAGGAGCTGGAGAATGCGGGCATCGATCCCGCTACCTCTCGCATGCTAAGCGAGCGCTCTACCATTTGAGCTAATTCCCCGCCTTACAGAAACTGCCGCCCAGGGCACAGATATTCACTTCTCGCGAGACGCTGTGCCTGCCCGCCGTTACCCGGCCCGGCCGGGGCTCCCACTGCGCCTGCGTGGGAGCGCGACGGCCGGGGCTCGGCGGCGGGCCGGGCTGGGCGCGAGCCGGGAGAGGAGGATGCGCCCCGCGGTGAGACCTGGAGCGGGAACGGGGCGGGAATGCGAACGGGAAGGGAATGGGAACGGGAAGGGAACGGGAGCGAGATGGGAACGGGAACGGGAACGGTGTGGGACTGCTAAGGGCTGTGTGTTTGGGTAACAGGATGCGTCCGGCTGTGCGTGTGGGGCGGCGGTGCGTGTGGAGGTCAGAGCGGGGGGCTGAGCACCCGCAGGGGCTCTGCTGGGAGCCTGGGCTGCTCCCGTGAGGCGCGGTGGGCTCCGCTGAGCTCAAAACAGAACAAAACAACCAAACAAAAGAAAAAATCCACAAAATATCGAGCTCCCCCAGCTGATGAAGGGCGCGGGAGCTGCCCGGATGACCCCGGGTTCTGTTGGGGGAGGCTTCGCCTACCCGGCAGCCCCTCACGGCCCTCGGGGCACAGAGCCCGCGCCACCCCCTGCGCCCCGCGGCGGCTCGGGGTGACCCTCGGCCTGGCTGGGCAGCCCGGGCAGCCCCCAAATACCTGCTGCCATCCACGCTGGGACATCGGGCTGGGTCCCTGCGTGTGGCTGGGGCAGCTGCCGTGCCCAAGTGCCTGGATGGGCAAACCTGCTGCGGGCACTTGGTTCTCCCCGCCTTGCCTTGCAATGTCTCCTTTGAAAACAACACCCACAGACGTGAAATCTGGCACCGTGGTGCATCGTGAGGTCTTTTCCCTCAAGAAATGGTTCCGTTTTGCTCTTGTGCTCCAGCAGGAGTAGAGTTAAAGGCAACAATTTCCGTGCTGGACAAGGAAGGAGATGCTGGCTCTGGCGCAGGGAACTTCAGGTGCTGTCGAAATGGCAGATGAGGGCATGTGCTGGACTCTTCTAGGGAGCTGCACTGACCAGATGGGATTTCGGTGCCCGTTTCAGATGTGGGAAAAGGTGATGCCCTCAATCAAGGGGTGCATAGCAAAGCAGATGACAGCATTGGGCCATTTCTCTGTGAGTGCTATGCTGAGGAAGATGAAGCTATTGATGGTCTTGCCACGTTTAATTAAAGCTGTGTTCAGCAGCAGCAATACCCAGGACTCGGTTAAAATCCTGTCGTTCTGGTAAATGTCTTGCCTTGTGCTCTGCCACTTTTCTTCCCCTCTTAAGTTCTTTAGTAAGACAAGACAAAACCCAAAAGGCGTTGGTGGTCTATGCAAAATACTTTCTGAACCAAGGCAATTACAAAATAACCTTGTTGTATAACCTCGGTGGCGGCTGCTTAACACCTACCTGTGTGGAGAGCAGCTGAGTCCCGGGCTGGGCTGGCTGGGCTGCAGGGGGTGATTCTGGTCACCAAGTCCCTGCAATTCACAGAGCCAGCAGGGAATTTGGTGAGAGTGATGGAACTTGCTGCGGCTTTTGCTCCATCGAGTTCCTGGGTGCTTTACACTTTGCTTTCCTGCAGTACTTTTCTACTTCTGGCTGTGTTCAAGCCACCGTTCTGTTGGATGCAAAACCATTCTGTGCTCAATTTTACATCCTTCCTAAGGGATTTGCCTTAGTTCTGCCTCTGATATATAAGTTACTTTTTTTGGATGCATTTGCTGAGCTATCCTCCTCCAGACTATGAATTTCTGATTAAATACTCCTATATATCAACAGCTTTGCAAATGAAATAGGTGCAAAACTTTATTTATTTATTTTACTTGACAGGTTTTTAATGGAGTCTGCTTCTTGCAGAGTTTGCTTAATAGCTTATCTGAATGATATTTTATGTAAATACTTGGAATTTTAAATTTACTCCTCTTTTGTTCTTTTTGACATGTTGCATCTTACTTTAAAGGGCCTGTGAAGTGTGACCTCAGAGCTCTTCGGAAACTCTCCTGTCTTTCATTTATAGTTTTCACGGTTGTGAGCTTCCTTCTGTTTTGGTTTTTCTTTTTTTTTTTTTTCACCAGAGAGAAGATTGGCCAGCAAACATGTTCTGAAAGACATGTTTATCTTTAAGAAAAAACCCAACAGCGACCAAACAAGCAGGCAGCCGCACCCATCCAGCAGTATGATTTCTTATCTTGGAGCTTGACTCATAATTCTGATGGCTCCTGACTCTTACTGGGTTTTTGAAAAGAAAGTAGTTTTTGTAGCTATTCCCCTGGGTTCCACTCTGGAGAGCATTGCACTTGTGCAATTTTTTTTTTCTCATGTCCTCCTGTCTCTTTTACATCACCCTGAGCTGCAGAACCCCATAATCTTACCCTAGGCTTCTTTTTTTTTTTTTTAAATTTTCTTTTTTCTGATAGGGAGAAAACAAGGAGATGCTTGAGAGTATCTCCTGCTGAGGAATCTCGCCTTCAAAGCACAGGACAGTGTTTCACCAGCTCAGCTTTGTGAAGTATCAAGCTGACTCTGTGGAGCTGGAAAATATGTTTCAGGCCGTGTTTTGCATAGATGCTCTCAGATGTGAGGTTTCACCGCCTGGGTGTTACATGTGTTTTTCCTGTCACGGGGCAGTCTGCCTCTGAATCGTGTTGCTGAGAGCTCCTGGCAGAGCAAATGCAGGGGCAGGGGGAAGAGAGGCCTGTCTTCAGCTTTGCTCCATCAACCCCAGCCACAGCCCTCCGTTATTTGTGCCTTGTTTGGTTTAATAACAGGCTTGTACAGCAGCTTTTCCCACAGCAAACCCTCTTTTCTCCTCTTGTTTAGAATTAAAATCGCACCAAAGAATGTGTGTTAAGGTGGACTTTGAAACTCAAGGCTTGTCAGTCCTTCACAGTCATGCTGGAGTAATTCCTGTGCTTTCCTCTTTCTTCATTTTAATTACAGGGGAGAGTAGTTTAGCTCCCACAGCTCAAGCTGTTGGAAAGACATGTTTATGCTCTGCAAATAAACTTTGTCCTTGCTTTCCCCTTTCTATCTTCCACTTGCTCTGGCAGAGCTGTGTTCCTGAACAATGCTGGGTGAGCATTGCTCAGGTTTTGGTGGATGTTTTCTCCTTCTGCTCTCTCCATGCTGGGATTAGAGAAGTTGCCTTGCAGGTGTCTGGGAATATACCACCTAAAGAAGCCTACAGCTGCTCTGTGTAAAGAACAACCCCACAGATGCTGAAGTTGCAGAGCTATCAGTGCAACTTTGTGGAAGGGTTGCGGGCTGCATCCCCTTTGGCTTTTGGCACCCTGGGACCTCCCAGTTGTCTGTTTTACTGGGTAATGCAGAGGTTCTTTGAGGGGCTGCAGGTTGCTCAGCATGGCACTCCAAGAGCTGCTGTGTGGTGGGAAGCAGATTTCTGGAATGTGCAAGGTACTCTTATGTGCTGAAGATAGCACTCTCGGCTGGTTTGCTACCATACACCTCCCCATTTGAAGTAGCCGTGGGTATTTGTGAAGCAAGTATTCCAACTGCAGTGCTTGCTCTGATTGTCAGGGTGGGTGGGTGCTCTCCATAGCTGTGGGTTTGCTTTGACACCCTCAGCTCAAGGTATTTGTAGAGGGAGCGGTGTAGATTGTCCCCCCTAAGTGCCTGCTCGAGTGCCAGCCACGCTTGCCGGCTCCGCATCCCGCCGGGTTGCTCCTGCGCGTGCCATCCCCCTGTGCACTGCAGAAGAGCTCAAGCGGGGTTGGAAGAAAGCTGGCAAGAAGCCTGGATGTTCCTAGAAAGATATTGATTGCTCTGGACAGTTCGGGGTTGTTCCTTTTGTTTCCCTGGCTCTCGTCACGGGGTCGGGCCCGTTCGGGTGGCAGCTCGCTGGAGGACGGAGAAACAGTGCCGGCTTTGCGGGCTGAGGCTGGAGCGGAGCCATTCCAGCCCGCCTCTCTCAAGTGTTAAGTCTGAAGCAGCCTGCCTGGTAATTCCATTAATGAGAGCCTAGTGCCAGAGAGATAAATGTAATTCCAGGGTAAAGCTGACGCTCAGGCTCAAACGGAGAGGATTTGCTGGTTCTCCCGGGTGCACTGCTGTGAGTAATGTACTCCAGTGTGTTACCCACAGATGATGTTGAAAGTCTGCAAAGACTGGGCAGTGATAAAAAATTTGCTGCTAAATCTTCATGTGAGGAAATCCTTAGCTCCAGAGCATAGCTGCCTCTTTGCAATGGGTTTTACAGGGAATAAAAGTTTCCTGCTGAACTCCTGACATGCAGGATGGCACCATGCTAAACAGCCAGCTGATCCAGGAGACAGCTTGGATGGGCTATAGCCAGAACAAGCTCTCTGTGTATAATCAGCACAGAACAGAAATTATATACCCTCTGTGTATGTTACACCAGAAAGCTTGCAAGCACCTCAGAGCCAGCCACCACAATTGCAAGTAGCACAAGCTTCTCTACATATTTGGTGATGTGGTCCATGCTTGAATTCAGAGCTTACTGTCCTGGTCAGCTGTTTGCTCAGTTTGATTTTTTTTTTTTTTTTTAAATAATTTTTTACTGATTTCTCACTTCTCTTAGTTTGATTTGCAGATCACATCTTCCTGTTTGCAGTTGTATAATACCCTTGTGGCAGCATCATCAATTCTTGTGTTGGAAAGGAATGGTTAATTGGGATATTTTTAGCTCTTCTTGTAGCTTGGATCCTGGAATTCCAACACGGGAGCCAGCACCATTCAGCTTTCTGCAGAGGAGCTTCCCGTGCCACAGGCAGCAGCCGAGCACTTGTGTCCGGCAGGGTGGGAGCTCACAATGCCAGTGAGCCCTGGTGCTGTGGTACCCCAAAGTTCAAGCAAACAAATCTTTGTTTTGTCTTTTGGAGCTCAGTGAAGGATTTTCCTTGTGGGAAACTACTTGTCATCAGTCCAAGGTTGGGGAAAAAAGGTCCATGAAGAGGAAGCAGGTGCTGGGGATGCTCAGCCCCTGATGTGCCCCCATCACTCCAGCTTTGCCTGAATGTCCGTCAGTACATATCTGATCTCCTTAGTTAGGACTCGGGTCCCTGCTGGCGTCCTGACAGCAGAATTAAAGCCAGTTTGCTCAAAATGCTTGTTTGTTGGTGTATTCAGCAGCTTGCTGGTGCCTCCTGCTGTAAGAGGTGTGGGGAAGAGTGGCTTGTTGAGCAAAGTGAGGTGCATGCTTTGCTGCTGACCTAGCAGCAGCTGGATCAGCCAGCCTAAGTCTGCAGCCTGCTCCTGCATCTCTTACTTCTCTTTGCAGCAGCTGTGCAGACATGCCTATCTTCTTTATGCACATGCTGTGGGCCAATTCACTCACCAGAAATCAAGATCAAAAGCAGATTGTCTTGAGTTTTTAAATCTCTTGCCTCCCCTTGCCTTCAGTTTTGTTCATTAATCAGTGAAGGTCATGCGTGCAAGAGCCACATCTGCCACTCACCACCGTGGTGGCAGGATGTTGGGGGGATGCAGTATCAGTCAGAGCAGTATCAGTCACTGCTGTTGCTTTTTTAAAAAAAATCTCCTGTTTGCATCATAGCTGACTACACAAGTTTTAGTTTAGTAGTGTAGTTTTCTCATCCCAAGTTAAAATTTTTGAGCGTCTCCTTCTTTTAAAGCTCTGACATCTGATTTGGGCTTGAGTGGAGCAAGGTTGCACTGATTGTGAGTTGTATGTCTTGTCAAACATTTCAATACAGAGTAGATGAAGGAGCAGGTAGGAAAATGACCTGCATATATAGAAATTAAGTTTCTTGAAAAACTGTCTCTGTGGTTTCTTGTTCTTACAACATCTCTCCTGTCTCCCCCTTCAGTTCCATGAGTCAAAAGAGATTATGAGAATATATATGAGTGGGGGGGACTTATCAGGAAAGATGTAATGTGTTCATTCCTCTGGTGGTAACAAGGTGGGTCAGAAGTGTTACCTGTGCTGTTGCTGCTGCTTATGATGCTAACCTGATAAAGTTACTGAAATCCTTCAAAGCCTCACTATTTGCTTTGCTTCCTGACTTGCTGCATGAATTTCACAGGGAAACCTGTATCTGATCTGCAAGGCATTGATTTGTTTGATGGCTCTTGTGGCCTAGGTTGAGCCACCTTGTTGCTGCCACAGTCTAGGTGGCCTGGCACTGGATTTTTTCTTTACCAATGTATTTTTGAGCCACAGCTCAGCATTCCCATCAGGTTTGCTGCAGAGCTCACCAGGCCAACAGTAGCTCTGGTGGACAGACACCTGCCACTGGGCTGCCTTAGATAAAGGGCTGGTAGGACCATCACTTGACCTCCCAGAGATATTTGAATGTCTGGAGGCTGAGCAGAGCCTGATACATTGTCCTTCTGCCTGCCTTGAGCTTACGGTGTAAATCCTGTGGGGGTGACATGATGGCTATGCTTTGATACCTCTGTGTGCTGAAGAGAGGCTGGAGTCTGCTCAGAGCCTCCTGTGCTGTGAGAGAAAGATGCCATAAGGTGCAGCAGGTGGAATTTGAAGTTTAATTTGGAGTGGGAAGGGGGCATATGTAACATATAGCTGAGAAAACCAAAAAGCTTCACAAGACCTTAACCACTGAAGGGGCTGAACTTGTTTCCAGTTGATGTGTTTAAAATGCGATTAGTCACCTCCTAAAGTAGGGTGCTGTAATCCAGTTTCTGTGGAAAAAGTTGCACCATACATGTGTCTATACCGGGGTGGACTCAGTTCAGCAAGTGTGTGTGTGCTTTCAGGCTTGGTCTATAAATTCCTTCAGCTATTCTGGCCCTCTACAGACTCGTGAGAACTCAGGGAGTTTTCTTTCCTGCAGTGTTGCCCTTGCTATGCTTATAACATCTGAAGGTCTGGCTGGAAATCGTTGTCATCTTGTCCTCTTATGTGCCAGGTCTGATGGCAGCCAGAGCTTTTCCCCCCAGCAGACTGGAGGGAGCAGGAGAGAGAAGGGTCAGGGAGTGTCTCTGCCCTCTTTGGCAGTGGACTGTTGTCAGCCTCCTGTGTGTCCAAGGGAACAGTTTTTCAAGATTTTTGTCTGGATTTTACAGGGATCTCTTCCCTTACTACTTTCCTGCTTTGGGCACAGATGCCAGCTGGATCTCCACTGACCTCATCCTGTGGCACAGCCAAGCAGATCAGTCCTTGGGAGACTGCACATCACCTACAGCAGGGTGCTGGATCTGGCATGGGGACAGCTGAATGGACAGAGAGGTCCATTCCCAGAGAGGCTGGGCAGGAGGAGTAATTGCCCCGGGGAAATGCATCCCTGGTCTTTAGTTTGTGGCTCAAACAATGTTTCTACTCCAAATTCTCTGACTGCTGGAAGTGGCAGACTGAAACGAAAAGATTGGGTTAGCCAGTATCCTGCCGGAGCTCAGAGAGAATGAATTTAGTGTTCTTGTTTGATTTCAAGAAATTGCATTAAAATGAGCAAAGAGGCTGTGCACCGGAGGCTGCTTCCGCTGGAGGCATCTGCTTGCAAAACTGTTGCAGAGTGATTCCTGCTGGTGCTGCAAAGCCGGTGGGGAAAGCCGAGCTGTGGGACGGGCCCGGAGACCTCTGTGGAGGTGCAGCTGAAGGGCTCGGCTCACTTGATTGTTTTGGCAGTTCGTCTGCACTTAGAAACAGGTGCGGGCATTGCTTCCACCTGTTATCAGTGGTCACCGGCGCCTCGGTGAGTGCGATGAGCTGCTCTTCCCTGCAAGCTGAGGAGCCCTGCTCTGCCCCCAGTCCCTGCTGCTGGGAGGTGGCACGCAGGCAACTGGAAGGTCCCCGGCATGAATGTTGGATGTGTGACATGATGGCTCTTGTGTCCTGTCTCACATCAGCTCTGTGGTTACACCAAGCTGCAGCTGACTTCTGAAGCTCTTCTCGGTAAAAATTGACCTGAATTGATCTGTCGTGTGTTTTGTTGGTTTGTTTGGTTTTTTTTTTAACTAAGATGAATTTCTGCAGAGGTGAAAGCTTGAGCTTTATTACAAAGAAATTCTGTGATTTTCTTAAGGATGCTTTAGGATATTTTGGGGGTGTGCATGGTAGTAGTTATCAGGAAAACTGGGAACAAGGTCAGTTGGAGATGTGTAGCTGGTTAATTGATTTTAATGCCATGGAAACTCAATTTGACTAACTTGGTGCTTTTTGTGGAGGGGGAAAAAAGAGCTGTGTTAAGTGAAGGGGCAGCTCTGTGTATTTCTGTGAAAGGTGTGTAAAGGAGGCTCGAATGTGAGTTTTTGAACTGTGCTTGTCTGTTCCTGTTGAGAGCTGAAGGAGTTGGTGGTTTCAGTGGGAGCATGCAGCAACCATCGAAGACAAGGCTTGCCTGGGGGCCCTGGGGCAGAAGCCTGTGTGACTAATGTTGTGTAACTCAGAAAAACAAGGCAGGATTAGCTCTGCCTCCTTCCCCTCTGTGGGGAGCTCCATCAGACTGCTGCTGGGATGTTTGGATGGGACCTCTGGGCAAGCTGATGGATTGGCTCCCTCCACTCAGGGCATCTTTGTGGCATGTACTTTTGAGGTGGGGATTGTACCTTTTGCTGATTTTAGAGGTGAGGTGACTGGCTGGGATGTGAAGGTTTGTGCTGGCAGCCCCTCTGATAGATATTTTGAGCTGCACCTGCATCTGCTGCAACCCCTCCATCCACAGCTGTGCCAGAGGAGAAGCAGGGTGGGGGTGGAGGATGTTCAGCCTTCCAATGCTGGGGAGAAGCCAGCCTGTGGGGACCATGCAGAGCTGTGTTGTGCTCCCCCACTGCACTCCTGGTGCTGTTGAAGTTAGTCACGTGTCAGGATGAAGATCTGGCTTAGAGTTTGAGCCTGTGCTTCTACTTTTCCATCATTATTTTCCAGGGTTTCTCTGCAAGGAATTGGAAAATCACCTCTGTGGGCTGCCGTGACAGCCTTAGAAATATCCTGATGAATTTGAACTTTGGTGCTGCAAAGGGCTTTGCGTATTTATTTTCAGCTTCCTGCTGTCTGCTTTGCTTAAGAGCTTTTGCTAGATCCTCCACATGTGCTTGTCCTTGCTCCTCTGCTCCTGGAAGCCATTTGAGAACACCCTTCAGACACCCTTCAGCTATGACAAAACACTCCACTTCCTCCCTCCCCCCCTGCCAATATATCCCCAAACCTCTTGGAGGAATTTTGCTTGACCACTGTGCCTTGGTAAGCTGCAAGGCTTGCATTGCTGTGGTGTGTTGCTGTTTGGGTGCATCAGCCTAATTTGCAGACCTCAGAGAGCAAATCACCAGGCTGTTTTGGATGGGTCTTCAGAAAAGTGAGTGACTGAGCACACTCAGCAGTGAATGGAGCTGTTAAACTGATTTTACATGACTTACTCCTGTGCAAAGACAACTATATGATGGGTTAAAGCCTCATCACAGTACCACTGTGGTATCTTTCTGAGGTCATGCTTCTCCTCAGTTTTAGCTGATCTCAGGCTATTCTCCTGCCAGAAATTCTTCCCCTTTATTTCTTATTTCTGGGATGGCTTCCAGTTGGATCAAGCAAATGATGGTTGCTACCTCAAGTGTAGTGATGACTGAGATGTGTAGAGGGGGGGTGATGGGGAAAGGGAAAAGGCAGAACTTTCTGTTGTGGCAGCAGAGGGTAGTTTTGGATCAGTTAAGCTGATGAGCATGTGGTAGTGGGCATGGCTTGCTGCAGAGCAGCTGTGTGGCCCCTGGTAGAACATGTCCTGCTTCTATTCCAGTGTCCTTCCATGTAAAAGGGTGGTAAGGATTGCCCAGTGTGTTAATATTTCTGGGAGGCAACAGTGTTGGTAGAGTCCTTTGTGGGGCACTGCTTACTGATGGCTTCATGTACGTGCTGCAAGAGTTTGGCTTCCCAGTTATCCCAGGGGAGGTTTCCCTCTGGGAAGACTTGGAGCACAGCTTTTAAATAAAGCTTTCTGCTGAATATATCAAGGAGAGTATTAGATTGAATATAAGGGAGTTTTCTGTGATGAGGGTGGTGAGGCACTGGAACTGTTTGCCCCTAGAAGTTGTGGATGCCCCATCTTTGGAAGCATTCAAGGACATGTTGGATGGGGCTCTGAGCCAGCCACCTGGTCTGGTAGAAGGCGTCCCTGCCCACGGCAGGGGGTTGGACTATATTATCTTTTAAGAGGTCCCTTCCAACCCAAATCACTCTGTGTTTTTGTGATTTCTCTGCTTAAATATATGACAGATTGGGGCCTGATGTGTTAATGCCTCTGGGAGGGACAAAATCTGCTGTCCTGTTCTCCTCTAGCCATAAGGCTGGGGATAGGTCTATCTTCCTGATTTGTTATAACCCTTTTCCTGACTCCTCTCAGGCTGAAAAGATGTTGTGTTAGGTGCTTCTTGCAAGTATGTTATCAACTTGAGGATGACTTCTCAGGATGTGGTGACTGGGCAGCTGGCATGGCTGTGGCAGCACTCTCCTGGTGAGATCTGAGGAGTTCATCACACATGAAAGGAGGTTGTGCATCTTCCTCCTAAAAGCAGTGCATTTGGCCTTGATGTTGATTTTGGGGGTCAGAGCTGTTTGTCTGAGCTGGAAATTGCTGATGTTGGAAGATCATCACAGGATGGGGGGAGAAAATTAGCATAAGCCTCTTAGAGAAAATTATTTCTCAAAGTTGTCTAGAAACACCCATCTCCCTTTTTAGGCATCAGAGCAGGATTTCTTTTATGATGTGTGTATCAGTCTGTGACAGGGGCATTAGCAAAGCCACACAATTGAGCTGGGGATCTAGCAGGTCCTCCAAGGTTGTGTGCCTGCACTTTTGGGCAATGCCACCCTTCTCTTTTTACTGCTTCTGGTGTGGAAGACTTCTGGTCATTCCTGCTATGCAGAATTGCCCTGTTTCTCTGACCTATCTTTTTTCTTGTGTCCTTGATTCCTGATCTAGAGATGCTTCCTTCTCTCTGTGTAGTCATCTGGTATCACTCAGTCCTCTGCTGCCTTGCTTTATAATCCGTTTAGAAAAACTCTGGTGAATCTTTGTTTGCTGCCTTCGATGAAATAAAAGGTTATCGTGTTTCTGCAGCACTGCTTCTGCAACAAGCAATGAGTCATCCTGGCCAAGGACAGAGAGGGTCTGCTGGGCTGGTGCCACAGAGGAATGCATATTTTTGATAGACAAGTTGGAGCTGAAGGAAGGCAGCAGAGAGGCTTAGCTGTCATGAGTGTGTCATCCATGCTCTGCATTGCCTGGAGCCTGGTTGTGTCTTGGGGAGGAGCAGCCCTGGGACGAGTGACTCTGCTGGGCACTGCAAGAAGGAAGTTTGGGAACCAGGGGGAGGCTGGGCAGTCTGATTCCCTGGCACTCAGCTGTATTTCCAGTATATTTGTCTGCTGCAGGACAAAATGCTTTGTCTGAGAGCTGCAGTTGCTTTGGGAAGGCAAGCCAGGCCACCTTCATATGGCTTTGATTAAATCCAGCAGCACTTAAGGAAGCTTCAGGCATCTCTTTGCCTTGCTCGGCAGGGGGAGGACTTTGAAATTCACCGGTGATGTTTCTGCAGCACTAAGAGTAGGAATTGTATTGAGAAAGTTGTTAAAGGGAAAAGGAACCAGAGGAGGAATGGAGAAGAGGTTGTCTGCATGGCAGCCATGTTAATACTCCCTGTGTGCAGATGTTGTCCTGCAAAGCTAAAGCAGCCCTCCTTTGTTTTTAAGCCATGTGAAGTTAAGGTATGAATTTCCTTGCTTTCTGTACCTTTATACATAAGCTACCACTGATGATTATTGGCCAGGTCCTGTTGTTTGTGTCCTTGTAGAACTGCTGAACAGTGTTCATTTACTGGCTTCAAAAGAACAACAGAAGACCCTCCTGGAGGTATATAACAGGAGTAAATAACTCTTGTGTTCTGGTTGATGTAGAGCAACAAGGGGATGGAAAATTTGTGATTGAGGCTGGAGTCCAAGGTCTGTGCTGTGGTCTTGTGGCCTTCAGCATTGTTTTCATCCTTAGAAATGCCTTCAACCCTTCCATAATGGGAGAGAAGAAAGGGGGAAATGAGTGAGGGGGAACCACAAATGGATTAGACTTTTTCTCAGTTCTTTAAATACCAGCTGGCAATGACAGGTCTCTGAATCACCTGCAGAGACTGGGGAAACCAAGCAAGTCTCTCTTTCTCAGTCCAAAGTAAACCAGTGTGCTGCATGAGTAAGTTTTCTCAATGTACATAATGAGGTCCAGTTGGCAGGAAGAACATGAGACATCGTCAGGCTGATTCTGTACCTTCCTCTTGCTGGTTTGGTGTTTTGACTAGAGATGATGTCACCCTGTTTCCTTACCTCCCTCAGCTTCCAGATCCTCTCTGTTACAGTGTGTTTGAGGATGGTTCCTCATCCACCATGTTCCTTGCTATCCCCAAACCATTGCATGAACAGGATGGGAAAAGTAAAATTATATTAGATGTGGTGACCTTTGCTTCGGTTGTATCATGAGAAAAACATCTCCTTATGGCTGCTTAGAATTGTTTCCAGTAGAACATTTCTGCTATCTTTTCTTTGGCATGCAGCAAGCACTTCAAATGCCCAAAGTGAGGTGTTTTTGCAGCCCTCAGAGGCGACTTCTGTCACAGCTCTTGTTCAGTGCTGGCTAAATGTCTTATGTGTGACTGAGGTACAAAAGCTTTATACAGCCATCAGTGGAAAATATAAAGCCATTTGTATTATATAATGATGTATATATGTAATGATGAATCAATAATAATGATGATGAAAAATTGGAAGCAGCCTGGCTCTGACATCACGTGGGATTTGCTTCCTCTGCAAACTAAAAGAAATTGCACAGGTGCTGTGGAGCAGATCTTCAGCATCATCTCAGGGAGCACAGTAGGGGCATGGTAGGTGATCCCTTCCATCCCATTTACCAGCCTCCCTTCTGCCCCTACACATAGATGCTATCATCAGTGCATTGGCTGTTGAGGCTTTACTGGATGAACAGCCTTGGTTTGGGACTCATCATCTTGCCTTTTACTTGGGCTTCCTTCTGTGATTTTGGAGAAGTCCCCTGACAGCCTCATGCCAGGTACCTCTGCTGTGGTGCCAGGGCTAGACAGGAGTGTGTTCAGGGCAGAGATCTAACACCCTGTCAGTTCTCACGAGATTGCTTTGGCATCCTTCCTTTTCACCAGCCAACTCTTATTAATGTCACTAATTACTACTCCCTCTAATGCTTACAGGATTTGCCAGTTCCTGTATGCCGATGGGAAGCGTGTTCTGGCTCTTTGTCAGTGCTATAGGAGAAGCTGATGCTCTGAACAGGTATGTTTGTCATGTTCCTGGTAAGGGAAAGAGGGGCTGTATGTGGCCAGGGGTGAAATGTGTGCAGGGTTTGCCTGACAGGTGTGGAATGGATCCTGTGGTGCACACTGCTCTGCAGTGAACAGTTATTTTTTCCACCCAGAGGTTTTGTGAAAACACCCAGGCAGAAGATAAGGTTTGCATTTAGCCTTGCTGACAGCCCTCTGAGGAGAGGCAGAGCAGCTCCTGGGAGGCCACGCTCCTCGCTAACACAGGCGCTGCCTTTTCCTTCCCGGAGCACCAGCTGGGGAATCCCGGCCGAGCTCGCGGCTGCGCAGGCGGCTGCTGCGCCCTCCTGCTCAGCTGGCCTCTGGCAGCTCCCCCGTGGTGCGCGTCCGCCTGCGCCCCGAGCGGGGCGGGGGGGAGCTGTGTGCGTGTTGGTATCCAACCATGAACAAATCTGCTGTTGTTTTCTTAATGTATGGCAAGAACAGCCTGTAGCAGCTTATTCCTCCCTGGGTAATTACTGCTCTGCTCTGCCACTGATTGCTCTCAGGAGCAGTGGAATACTGCCTCCCCTGCGCTGCCCTGTGCATCCTTTTGCCTGAGTTATTTGGGTTGTTATTGCTTTAAGGCATCAGGGCTCAAATGAAAAATGTAATCTGCGCTCTTTGCAACTGTTTGACGTTCTAAGTGCATTGCCTGAGTTGGTTGAAATCCCTGAGATGCCAAACATGCCTTCAGTGATGCCCCTCGCTGTGCTACCAGCAAGTCTGCTTGCAACTCCATTTCAATTTCTGCATTACTTTGAGGAGGGGAAAATATAGGGCTGGGTTTCAGTCTGCTATTGTGTTATCTGGAATTGTGTTCTCAGCTGATCAGAGGTGTGTGTGCAACTACTGGAATTGGAGGGGAATATTTTGCCATCTGTGGTTGCTGGGGGAAGGTATGAAAAGGGGTGGATGATCCTGCTGTGGGAGTGTTAAAGTACAAGGAGGGTTGGCCTGGCATGCTGAGCTCAAACCTTCAGCTTGCCCTAGGAGCCTACAAAGTAAAAGCAGCTCCTTCTGCAAACGTCCATCCCTGATGGATCTCATCAAAATGGCATTGCCTTGCATTTAGCCTGCCTGAATGGCCCGTTTGATTGTGTAAGGATATAACCATAACTTGCTGCATAAAGCTTTTTTGATCCCTAAAAAAAGTGAAAGGGATTAATTATGGAAAGAGATCTTTCTTGAAAACCTGGTTCATCCAGGACTGTCTGGGTGGTGCTGCAGACGTGCTGGAGGAGTAGGAGTCAGGGTGGAGCTGTTTCCATCTATTTCTCCTGTATTTCCTGGGTTTATCACAGCATGCAAGCAAACATGCTCTCCACTTTGGAGCTGAAAGCAGACCTGGTTAGTTGAGCACTGCCTGTGCTTCCCATGCCAGTCTTCTCCTTGTGCTTTCCTTTTCTTCAGTTAATTTTCTACTGTAAAAGGCCACTTCTTAAAGGAAAAACCACCATAAGAAGGGGAACAGCAAAGGTAGGAGTGCCTCCATTTGCTAGCAAGCTATTGCAGGTGTGTCTGAGTCGGGGGAGCCAGCACTGAGTCAGTGTCCCTCACTCCTGGTGACTCAGGTGGTAAAATCCCAGGTCATTCCCTTCTCTTGCCTGAATTGCAGCGAATTTCCTGTAGCAAACTTTCACCTTCTGTAGTGACCATGTAGGGAATGCTGTGCCATCCTTTCCCTCCCATCTGGGTTATGACCAGCTTGGTTCACTGGGGATGCAGGCGAGTGGTGGTGGTGGTGCTTCTCTTCCTGCCACCACAGGTGGGAAGATTTATCTCAGCACCCTCAACCCTCTCTCTCTTCTTTCCTCCCCCCACCCCGCCTTGTGTTTTTGTTAAGATGGGAAAAGTCACAGGAGTTGCAGCTGTCTATTGAGCTTGAGGAGATTCTTATGCAAATCTGGAGGCTGTGTTCTCCTGGCAGATTGGCTTGCATGCATTATCCACTACTTCATTGTACTGGAAGGAGATCTATTTTCTGAAACATGGTTTATTTTTAGTCAAGACTTTCCCTGTCTAACTGGCAAAAGTTCAGCATTTGCAGCAGGATTTGCAGAAGAAGCAATTTTGCCAAATCCTTAGACTGGGGGAAGGGAGAGGAAATGTTATATTAGCCAGCACAAAAGCTAAATGCTGACTTGAAAAAATAGCTTAGGACACTTCTGTGAGAGCGTAAGGGTTGGGTAATGCAAGTTGAGAACAGCGTTGTGTTGCTGCAGTGGATAACTCAGTCTGGGTTGCTCTTGCTTTTCCTTGTGACAGCTGCCACAGAGGTTAACCAGGAGTGGGTGGGAAGTGCTGCTCAGGGGCAGGTGGTCAACGAGCCAACCTTTTGGCCTGACCCTGAGCAGTGAATTGGCAAAGTCACCTTAACCCCAGTGCCCATGGGAAAAGTTCTGTCCCTGCAGTGCATTGCACTGTCCAGTTGCACCTGCATTGGGGGCCACTGGAGCTCACCGAGGGTTGAGCTTTTTGATGATATGGGATGTATCATGGCCACGTTTGAGTACCCATGTCAGATACACTGAAATGAATAGGGTGGCACATGGGATGTCCTAGGGCAGTGCTGCAGCTGTCTTCTCATCTCTTCCCAGCTGCTGCTCCAGGGACAAGCTGTCTTCACATGCCTCATTGCTTTCACCAACTGCTTCTAACCACTCTGGGTCTTGCACTAGTTTCTTGTGTGAGCAGCAACCTTTCGGGGTTGCAGGGATATTTTCTTCTTGGTCTTGCATCTCCTCGGATGTTTCCACCACTCCTTTTACAGAGTCATCTTTGTTACCATTAACTGGGAGTGCTGTAAGCACCAGACATCTGAGAAGGACATCAGGGAGTGGATGCCTGTGTTCAAAGCCTTTGGTACTTACTCTTCAGAAAAAATGACAGTTGATTCCACATGTGGGCATGTAAATGATTTGTTTCCTGTTACAGGTTAACTCTTGCAGTTTGCTTTATCTTTCTTTTTCTCCCTCTGCCCCCATTCCCCAGCAGACAATTGCACAGCAGCTTTGTCATGATTCCATTAAGAAAACAAGGAGAAATCCTTCAGCTCCAATTTTCTTCTGCATGTTTAGAAACCAGAAAAAAGAGAGGAAGTAACACTAGGAATTTAGGTGTATTCTGCATTTGGTCCAAGCGGGTACATGTTGCCTGCAGGTAACAGACCTGTATCTTTGTGGAAGTATTGGGTGGGGGTGAAACAAAATTTTAAGTACTGTTTCAGTCATTGGGGTAGAAGCACCATTAGAATCAAGGTAGGAGTGCTCATCAGCTGCCTAGAGCAGTAATCTTCCTGAAGGAATTAATCCAATTTAACCTGATAAAAGAATTTATGCAGTGGGGGAAGTCTTTACCATTTCCTGTCAAGCTTCCTGAGAAGACTAGGAAAAAATAAGTGCTGGAATGACAGCCTTCTCTTCATGGGGGAGGGGGCTTATGTCTTCCTAAGACCTGTTATTATCTTTCTATTAAAAACCATCTGTATTAGCTGGCAAATAATGATTGTTTCAGCTATTCAGTTTTTCCTAGTTCCCTGGGGACTTCCTAGTTGCAAACCTATTTGCAAATCCCCTGTCCATGTGGGATGCAGATGATCTCATGTGCCCCAGTGTTGATGCAGCAGCCAGCCCCATGCTTGCCATACACCTGGTGGCCTGTGGATATAGAGACTCCATAGGTTTGAAGCTTTTCCTTAAGGAGAGTTTGTGGGTGGTTGGGTTTTGTGGTTTTTCCTTACATTGCTAATTATTTCAGGGAAACTCCTATCTTATTAGTGCTTTCTCCCCAGAAGCATTTCTCTTCCTCTCTGTCTCTTGTCCTCAAAGGCTGGAAGAACACTGATACGTTAGGAAAGCCAGTCTCTGCTTCAAATGGCCTTAAGCATGTCAATATTCAGCTCAATTTCCTCTTACAGTGGCTTGCTACAAAGTGAGCAGGAATCTCAGGGCATCCCTGGGTCAGCTTTTTTTCTGACGCTCAGGTTAAAGCAAGGAGGTTTTCAGTCCAAACGGGAGAGTTTATGGAGGAGGTGATGTCCACTTAGAATTTTGAGTACTCTGATAGGAAAATATTTTTTCTATCAGTGAATTTTTGCTGATATCATTGAACTATGCTTAAAGTATATGGGTACATGTTGTAATCTGCTGGCAAAGACCCTGAAAATCACTGTCCTGGGTTGACCCAAAGGTGCATTTAAACTGCTGATGTCTGAATCAATACCCTGTCTCCAGCAGTGTAAGAGGAGCTGCTCTGGAAGGAGTTGGATGGAGGCTGAGCAGCCTAATTCAGCATTCCATCTGCTCCAGCTTGACTCTTGCAAATGTGTTGGGTTTTAAGCAGGCTGAGAGCCACTTTTGGCTGGCAGCCTCCAGCCCCAGGTACTGGAGCAGTGAGGAGCTGCCACATCTGAATGCTGGAACCCACTTCTGCTTGGGAGGCTGCAGCAGTGGGAATTCTGGCAGTCTCTGGGTTACCTGTGGCGAAGAACGGAGCTGACTTCAGACTGCTGTTTTTAAAACCTAAACAATAGTGCAGGTGAGTAGTTCCATGGGCATTCCATAGTTTGTGCTTTCCCAGCCCTCCCAGCACAACAGTCCCAGTGTCCCTCAGGCTGGTTTCACAGGCAGAGACCTCATGCAGCCCTCATGGAGAGTTTGAGCATTTGGTGACTGCCTGAATTGCTGCTTATCCCCAAAGGTGCTTCTGCTCTGCTTTGCTCTGTAATTACTTGCCATGCATTGTGTCCTCCCCAGTAGCTTTCACTGTGGTTTTTAATAGGGAGCATAAGGAACAGTGCACAGATGGACATCTGGGAGGACTGCTGGTGGTGGGCAGGGGGAATGGTTTTAGCCCTGGTACTTGCATGCAGCATACTCTCCAGGCAGATCCCACTGTGATTCTTGATGAAGTTTCCCTTTTCTTGGCTGGCTCATTGGAAAACCCTTTTCACTCCAAGTTTTGTTTGGAAAGAGAGACGCCCACACATATGGCTGCTCTTCAGTTGTCATTCATGTTGGGATTTTTTATGTTCCTTTTTGCATT
Source organism: Notiomystis cincta (assembly GCA_013398075.1). NCBI lineage: Eukaryota > Metazoa > Chordata > Aves > Passeriformes > Notiomystidae > Notiomystis > Notiomystis cincta. The sequence continues at coordinate 349,629 of VZRX01011224.1, forward strand.
ACCCTCAGGTGAAACCCAGGCTTGCCAAAAAAACATATCCCAGAATTAGAAAGAAACTAAACAGTAAGAATATTCTGTTTCTTCTCTCTTAAGCTGGGAATGCAATAGGCTATCTCACATTATCAGTTCACAAGGGATTGTGTTACTTCTTTCTGGCTGAGTTTCCTGGTAGTTCACTTGTTTGTTGTCTTCAGCGAAAAGGTGCAGCTTTCATTAAGGTTGGTTTTGGCTATGTTTTGCTCCTTGCTTGAGACTGTCTGAGTGGTTCCACTTTTTCCAGACAAGTGCCAGTGCACTGCTTTGGAGTCCTGCTGGTCTCATCTGATAAAGGTTGGGGTGATTTTTCTTCCTAAGTAGCTCTCAGAATTGCTGGATTGATAAATAATAAGTGTTTTTAAGTCTTTGAGATATTGTGGCAGAGGGGAAGGAGAGGAGAACAATAGCATTGCTGGAAAATGTGGGTTTGGTATGCTAGGGATTTATGAAACTGAAGTTACAGCCTCTTGCTTGGACCCTTTGCTGGGTTCCAGGATGCTGTGGATTGTGCAGTCCATAAAACCTGAGTGGTCTTGCATTGCTCCTGGCCTTTTGGCTGTAGAGAAGAAGCAGAGTTATGTCACAGAGTTAAGAGTGGCAGTTGTGCAGCTCTGGTTGGACTTCACTGTCTAAGTGCCCTGGGAGTGCTGGAGGGTCCCACGCCAGGGTGCAGGAAGATGAGGCTGAGAAAAATGGTGAAAATGGCACCCTGAAATGACAAAGGTTTCTGGTAGGTTTCTAGAATTGTGGCATGCTGTCCATTTCTTTATTTATTTATCTAGCCCTGCAAAATTGCTGTGGCAGGGCTGGTGGGTAGGCTTTGGGAGGCTGGAAAGATGCCAGTACAAGGAGGTGGCTAGTGCTTCCTCCCAAGTGTATTAACTCATTCCTGAAATATGCATTTCTTCTTAAAAAAAAATAAACAAATTCCATGGTAGCTGTTTTTGGGACCTCAGTGGTCATGCTTGGAGTGGAAATAAGACTGTCAAAGGGTTCTTCAGGAGGGCAGGGCCAGGCACATGCCTAGCCTTTCATGGTGCTGATTAGTGTTGCCATCAGCCCCACATGTTTCCAGACCTCCATGTTGCATGGTGAGGAGCTCACCTCACCAGGGAAGCAATCCCCTAAGGATTTAGCAGGTTGCATCTAAATCAAAGAGGACTTTTTTTAAGAGATTGACAATCAATCCTCCACTCCTTGTTTTTTGCCCTGGCATTGTGCTGCCATCCCAGGTGTGGTGGCTGGGCTTGTCCCACATCCAGGTGGAATATGTGGGAGCATTGGAGTGGGGAGGATCAAGGGGTGGAACCCTGCATGGTGTGAGTGCCAGCAGCTGCCAAAACCTCTGTGCAAGTTTTCTGTTAAATGCAATCCTGGATTAAACTGAGTAAAAACCAGGCTTAGGGGAGCCAGAATAAATGGCTTGACCATGGTGATTTTCTTTTTGGTCTTTATCTCCTAGCATGCAATTGCTGTAATTCTTCTGTGTTACTTTTATCATTCTTGATTTCTGAAAGTATGTTTTCCTTTTTTTATTCTTTTCCTGAGGCTTTTGAGCAGTGTTTTCCAAAGCTATTGTGGTGGGCATTTCCCCTTCTCTCTCAGAAGCAGCTTTCATTTTGGAATGAATAGCTCAGCATTGTTCACATTGTATTCCACTTTTATGGGCTTTTTTTCTCCTTTTGACTTTGACTAAAGCAGTCTCCTAAATAATTCTGGAGTCTTTTGGGTCACTCTGCTGAAAATATTTCTTTCCTGTTACAGAAGGCCTCATATTCAAAGCTTCAGGCAGGAAAGCTGTTTGCCGCACTCACATTGGAGTTTCTGAAAGCGTGATTCTTGTGTAGCTTTTGCTTGGTTTTGGCCAGTTTCAGTTAAGATTGTGCTGAGTTCACCTTTGACCTTCATAACCTTGTCAGAGTTAACTTTAGTTGAAATATTTCTAGCAACATTACCTGCTACTACTGGTTTCCACAGAGCATCCCACATGTTAAATCTGTTCCACTCTTCCAGACCAATGCCTATTTTCAAACTCCCCCAATTCCTTGCAGAAATAACAGGTTATTAATAGGATCTTTATGCATATGTGTTTACCAGGCTTGACATAGCTTTGCACCTACACTGCACTTAGAAGCTGAACCCTGTGGTCAGCACAGTGTACATCTGCAAACCTCCCTTGGTTTGTTCAGAGCATGATGATCTGGCTGTGCAAACACTTGGATTTGCTTCCCTAATTTAAAATGAGTTGCAAGAAAGAATTTATCCACTCAGGTTTTTATGGAACTAAATATTGTTTATTTGAGATGGAGGTTTATTTGCATTTTTGAGTTTTCCCCCCTTCCACTGCAACAGCGCTGAACAGCTTTGGGTTACATCAGCCCGTGTCGATGGTATTTGTGGCATAGCAGTGATGTTTCCTAGGATGTGTCTGACTTCTTCCCCTCTCTTCTAACGATCATTGGTCTTGTTGAACAGGCTCGAGGTCTCCTGGCCTGTGGGATACCAGGAGTCTGCTGATCCAGCAGTGAGAGGGCTGTGGTGAGCCAGCTGCTCAGGGACAGGATGTGGGCCACCAACCACAGCAAGTCACTATGATCTTCTCAGTTGCCACTTGTTACCATGACCTTGCAGTGTTTGCAGTGTGTGATCTGATGCTCAGGAGATAGGTTTCCTGAGTAGTAACTGTCTGAACATGCAATCCCAGTGCTCATTGCAGCTAACCAGCCAAGTTGGATATGCTGTGACAAGCAGTGTGCTCCTTTGGTTATAGTTGCCCTTAAGATAGGGGGGGGAAAAGAGGGTGAAGGGAGAGAATGGGGCACATGTAGAGATTAATAACTTCTTCTCAAGTCCTTCTTCTCTTTCATCCCTTGAATTAGCTCTTTTCCCCCCTAGTGTAACAACAGAATTTTGTAATAATATCCACATGGGAGAAACCAGCGTTGCGTTTTCTAGTCAAAACATGTCATCTGTCTATTCAAATGGCCGTGGAGAAGTGTTTGGACTGAGAGACTAGAGGCGGAATGCATGTTGAACGGATTAGCTTCTCCCCTTTAATGATGTAATGGTGATGCTGTTAGGGAAACCACAAAAGAAGAACGTTTCTTAGAGCATGTCTTCTGAGTTCATGTGTATAAACTGCAAACTCGAGTCCTTTTAATCTCAGTTAAAACTGTTGGCTTATCTGGGCAAATGCCTTTTCTTGGTTGGGTTTTGTGGTGGGACAGCAAAATGTGCTTGCTGCTGGCAATGGGTTGGTCTTAGAGCAGAGGAGCTTGTCCCTCTTTTTCAGCCCCTGTTCTCATTTCAAGTCATGCCATGCTGTATCAGCCCTTCTGAGGAGATTGGTGATAGATGTGGAGGGATAATAATTATTTCTCTTTGAAACAGTGTTGAAGTATGATTTACAAAGAAAACCATTTTCTTCAAAACTCTTTGCTTGTATTGACCTGGAGTAATACTCCAAGCATGGTGATGACTTTTATTTCCATAGGAAAAGATGCACTTTTTCGTTCTTTAATTCAGTTTCACTTAAGGATGCTTGAAGCAGCTGTTCCTTTGGCTGTTTTCAGATACCAGCCAAAAATACTGGTGTTCAGCCTTCCGAAGGCTTTATGTTTAGGTTAAGTGAAGGGCTAATTTACTGAAGGACCTAACCGTGGCACTGCAACATCCCTTAGGTAGGTGTAGTCATCATTACCTAAAATGCCTAAGGTATAATAAGAACTTTATTATGCCCCTCCTTGAAAAGTCTGGTTAGAATTAGAGGTCAATTAAAAAAATGTAATTATCAGAAGGACTCATATTTGATATTTTGAATATTATTTCTGAGTGAAATGCTATTCTCTTTCTCCCACTGAAAGGGAGGTCCCTTTCAGGCCTCCAAGGCAAGAGGACCAGTAGTCATCTCCATGCTGCAGAGGTTTCTCTCTCTGACTCTTTTTGCCTGGTGTATTAAAATCCCTCCAGATGGGCTGGGTTGTGCTTAAATTAGCTTATCCTCTACCTTAACTACAAAGCTCTCTTGAATATTTTTTACTGTTAGTGTTGAGAGAGAACGTTTCTGTAAGTAGCCTGATGCCAAAGCTATCAGTATGTTAATTGTGGGTAAAAAATAAAATGAAAAGGGAGAAAAATGTCTATGGACTGCATGCTTGAGCTTTCTAGCCTTGGAGGTTTGGCAGGCATGTTGTGAAAGAGACTCCTGCTTTCCTGATGGAAACCCTTTGAATTAAACTTTCTTTGAGTCAAGGGACTTTGTGTGTCTGGTATGGAAAAGCCTGCAAGCGTACTCATCTCTCGGCGTCTGTGGAAAAACCAGCTGCTGTGTCTGCTTGTGAGTGTTTGTCCTGGGGTTCTGCCTGAAAAGCTGTTTTTTCCATTGCTTGAGCAGAATATCAGGCTTGCACACTTTGTCATGCAAAGTGATACAGATAGGGTTGGCAGCTGGCACACCTTTTAAAGAGCCTGTTATTATAATCTTGCCATAACTCGTTAATTATGCTGTTGAGGTAACGATAGTGGTATACGAGTCTAGCTAAAACAACTCCTATACAACCAAAGTTCACTTTGCTTCTGTCCTTCCAGTTTGGCATGCTGCAAAGGTACAAGGCAGTTCTGTTCTTCTGTATTCTTCCCTCATGTTTGTGTTGGTATCTGTGATAAAATAAACCTATGCTGTTCCTAACCAGGTCGCAAAAGCCACAAGAATGATGCGTGGGAAAACAGACTTGGTGTTCATAATTTAGAAGTTAGATCACAGAATCAGTGGTTTGGGTTGGAAGAGACCTTAAAGATCATCTCATCCAGCTCCTCTGCTGTCAAAAGGGACACCTTCCACTAGACCAGGTATAAGATGCTTTGTTTAATAGTTGTAGTTGTACACATGAAAATATGATTCATGGATTGATAAGAACACCCTGGAAAAGGTATGCATTGTGAATTTTTACCTATGTAAAGCCTCACTTGTAGATGTAGCTATTCATATTTATACCTGACTATGAATATATCTAATAAAGGATTAGATATTGAACTACACTTGAAAGGTTGCAGTGATTGTGCTTATTGAGAACTCTGTAAAGCTGCATTGATCTGTAAATTGGGCAATCATCTCCTTTTTTGTGGAAATGTGACCCTAACAAAGAGAAGTCTTTGGATTAATTTTGGTTACATGTTGTTTTCCTTCCGAATCTAGAATTAAAATTGATGAAAGGAGCAAGGGGACTAATTGGATGTTCTTGAGAGAATTTTTGGGATACCCTTTGCAGCAAAGAGGCAAGGAGCTGTCAGCTTTCCCTATTTGTTGAGCTTATCCCCTGGTGTGCTCTTGTCTACAGAGCAGATGCTGGAGGGCACCAACTCAGTGCAGGCCCTGCACTAAAATGCTCTGCTGGTCTGAGGTAAATGTAATTGCTGTGTCTCTTTCCTGGGGGCTGAACTATTCCCCTTCCCTGGAAATGAAGAGGAAAAAATCAGCTGTATTAGCAGATCAAAAAAGAGCAATCTGCCAGCCTTCCTAATGCACAGGTCACGCCACGCCCGGAGCTGGGCTTTTTGTTGAGAGTGGCTCAAATAAGAAAAGCAAGCAAACCTCCGAACAAAACAGAAACCAAAACTAACAAAGGAAGCATCTGCTGTTCAGATGAACTGATATAGGTGAGGGAGGAAAAAACAAGTCATCAGAGACTTCCAAAGGCTTGCTGCTTTGGCCAGGAATCTGCAGCTTGGAGATGGCAGGCACTTTATAGTGTGATGGTGATGCAGTTGGTTCTGTGGTGCTCTCCTAGGCGAAAGCAGGTTGGGTGATGAGAAGTGGCTGATGATGCTGAGCTGGGATGCAGGAAGGCCAAGACTCTGGTCTTGCTCTGTTTGGAAGAGTTGAGATGCGCCTCTCCAGGGCAGCTCTGGTTCTGTCCATTGAGAGGTATTGCGGGAAGGAAGGAAGGAAACTTTGTCCCAGAATTGGCCTCTGTTTTCACTTCGCACAGTAAAGCAGGGAGTGTGGCATTGGTTTGTGGCGGTGCTGAGGGACTCGTTTGGCCACTCTGAATGAGCATCTCTCCATGGCAATGTGGTAGGAGCCCTGGTCTGCAGGGCACTTCGGGCTGAGGTGGGTTGGTTCATTTGAAAGTCTGGCACAAGGCAGCAATGCTTATTTAGTGGTTTTATTACCACGGAATTTGTAATGCTGGGCTAAGGGGGCATCCCTGCAAGCACACGAGCAGGAGGACAGTTCCTCCTGCTGTTTGTTCTGGTTACTCTCCTACAGTTGCCAGAAGCCCAACTGGTTTGAGGTGAGAGAAAAAAAGAAATGAAAGGGTTGTTTTAGCTGGATGCCAAATACAAAGAGGGAGTACAATGTGCCCACAGGCTGCATCGTCGGCACATAAACCTAGTGAACAGGAGAGAGGACAGACTGCTTGTATTGGCACTGCTGTCAGCTCTCATTTTCTCACAGCTGGGGGACCATGAATGCACAGACCCCATTGATGGGATGTCCTGGTTTTAACCTTCTCAGTTGAGGGATTTGTCAGCCCCAAAGCATAACGTGTTTCTATGTGCACCTTTGCAGTAGCAAAGGGTTTCACACCCTTTGCTGAGTGGTCCCTGCCCGCCCCAGAGCTGGTTAGTGCCATGTTGCTTATCTGCACCTCTCTGTGGAGCGAGAGGTGACTGGCCCACAGTTGCTAATTGTGATCATCACTCTCATTGTCTGCAATATCCACAGATTTCGGTTTTTTATTTAACTGGAAACTGGTGAGAGAACCTTCATGAAATTTTGGTAACTTACCATTTTAGTTCCTTAGAATTCTTAGCTTCTTGTAGTCAGAAATGAGTAACCTGGTGTGAGAGTGCTCATAATGTGCATGAACACTTGGAGCAGCTACCTAGGATGGGAAGCACAGAAGGAACACAAAGAATTCAGAAGCATTTTGTCAGCCTGTTTGGAAAGTAACTGCAGCAGTGAGCAAATGCTTCATTTTATGTGCACATGCAGTGTTTGACATCCAGGCAGAATGCTGACAAGCTGCTGTGGCTTGGAGGACAAGTTGAATGATCTGCATAAAGTCCTTATGATTTCCTCTCTCAAAGCAGAAATGGCTAAAAAATCTTCAGAAGAAGAGGCCTGTCTGATTTTGGTGTAGTTAATTTGTTCTGGAGGGTTGATTGCCCAGGAAAAGGATCTCTGTTACTGGTTTTGGATCTGCTCCTGGTTCAGGGAGATAGAGGTGTCCTCTGTATGAGCCATTAACTTGTTTCCTGGACCTTGCGTTCATGAATCTTTTGACAGACAGAGCAGCTTTAGAGTCGAGTGGATCAGCTTCCTCCCTGCCGTGAATATTTCCACTGTTAATGAAAGATGTTTTTGTTTTGGAGGAAAAACACACCCAAAGACACCCTGGCAGGTTTGTTTGTGCCAGGTTTTGACTCAGATACTTAGTGAAACAGAGGAACAGCTTGAAAACAGTGCCTGGTCCTTCAGCTGCCTGAGAAGAAGTGCAGGAGTAAAGTGGCTTAAAACCCCTTCAGTTCAGCAGTGTGGCACAGCACGGCCGTCCTGTTCCTTGTGAGTGCACTGATTTTCACAGCCTTCCAGCATCAGCTACCACTTAATGGCTTTGGGAGGGTTTGCTGTGCGTGGGAAAGCTGTGGTGTAGAGAGGTGATATTGCTGTGTCTTCCTGGAAGTTTGTCGTGTCTGGTGGCGCAAGAGGTTTGTAAGCATCATCTGCTTGTTGCAACATCTAAGATTGCAGTGGTCTGTGTGGCAGGGATGTCCAAGCAGATGGAGATACCTCTTGCACTCAGATTTCCTCTACAAAGTTTGTGGCCCATTAATCATGAGAGTGTGTGTCTTTTCTAATGGGCTGATGGTTGTAGATTCTAGATAAATTTTGTGCCATGCATTGGGGATCTCAGTCCTGGAGTCTGAGCTGCCTTTTGGTAGATGAAGGGTTGCACTTGTTCTTCTTTGTTCAAACACTTGCAGCTTCTGTTTCAGAGTGACACACTGTGGAGAAGACAGGACATGCTGTGTCTCACTGCTTGGGGCTCTGCACCAGAGAAAACATTTCCCCTCTGAGTCCTCTGCTCAGGAAAGAGCAGGTGGTGGTTGTTCTCTGCAAGAACAGTTGGAAGTATCTGTGATTCCCTCTTGGTCTGCTTGTATTTCGGAGCCCTGTCAGAGACAGTCTCTTAAGATGCCAGCTCAAAAGGTTTAAATGCTGGAGCCCAAACCTCTCCCAGCTTTGCCATAATGCCCCTATGTGGTAGCTCAAGAGTGGAAAACCTGCCACACTGGCTCCAGCCAAGGTCTGCACTGGCAGGTGTCTCCTCATCTGGTGACAGCCAGAGCAGATCCTCAGGGAAGGAGGATCTCCAGGTTTAACAGCTGCACTGGTGTTGTCCTCCTGCAGTTTCCATGGTACTTTGCAGACACTTTTTCTGACTCGCTCAGAGTAGCAGAACATGCCACAACACAGTTGTGGGTCACTTGGAAGAAGTACTTATGTGCTCTCGTGGTCTTTCACTGTGAAGAGTTGTTCTTTGCTCCTAACATGGTTTGCATGACACCAGTGGGTCCTGCAAGTTGTTTTCTTTCTTGCCTCAATACATAGGTACCTCTTTTTGTGGTGCCCACAGCTTAATATTTCGTGATGAAATAAATAGAATAAGAGCAATAAGATAAATAAAATAAGACAAATAAGTCTGCTTTGACTGTGCTGCTCTGGAGTCTGAATTCAGGCAAATGCTTTGTGGATGCTTTGAAGGGGATTAGAACTGACCTTTAATTGAAGGGAAAATAGAGTAATGGCAGACTTAGTTGCAAAAGCATTCTGTGCTTCTAGCTGGAAGAGTTGTTGAACATACCAAAGAGAAGGAATTTAGAAACATGCCCACATGACCCCACATCTAATACTCACCAGGCATTTTTGTTGCACATCTTGCATTTATTTTCTTGCTAAAACTTCAGGCAATTTATCAGTGTTGCCATTCTGTAACTGGACACCCCTTTGCACTGTCTGCCTCTCCAGCCAAAAACGAAGTGAGAGTGATGTTAGCTAACGGCCTGATCTCAGCAATTCATCTAGATGAAGACAGAAGTTGGCTGTTCTCTCCATTTATTCACTTAGCTTAAAGTACTGAGAGCCACAAATGAACTCCTTCAGTTTTCCAGTTGCTGTGATAAGAAAATAACAAGCCCCATTTCCTAAAATTTTCCGGAGCTGATGTCCATGCACATAGAAAAACCTGACACATCCAAAGCCCAACTCACAGGTTCCTATACAAAAGCTTGAGATGGCTTGATGGAAATAATGGTGCATTGAGTGAATTAATCATCATGTTCCACAATAGATAGTACACTTAACAGCAGCTTAATTTCCAGTATTGGCTGCTTATTTCTATTTACTTGAATGTCTATGGATTTCTGTGTTGTGCATATAGAGGTATTGCTTGGTGTGGACTTTGGAGGCAACAGGAAAGCTTTGCCAGCTCTTGCTCCAGGTGAGGAAGGGAGCAGGCCAGAAGTTAAGCCTACAGATCTCTATTTCCTCTGCTAAGCCTTGAATTTTCTCTGTGCTAGTCCACGTTGGAGGATTGGAGATCATCAACAGCAATAGAGTACAAACTGTGTGGTAACTCGTTTTGGTGAAATTTCCCTGTGTGTCTTGGTTTCTCGTTCTGATGGGATTTCCTTGAAACTCTCTCCCCATCCTCTGGTGCCTGTTCCTGTATCAGATTGAGAAGGGCCTTTGTCCATGGCAAGGGCTCCCAATCTCTAAGATGGCTGATTGATGATGAGTCTGAGCAGAGGAAATAACTGCCTGCCTGATCAGATGCTGATGGCTTGGCAGGACATTTCCTCTCCTCCTGCTTTTTTGGGTGGTCTCACAGTACCTGTTGTAGCTTCCTGTGAGACTTGTATTCACTGTGCATGCAGGATTTGTTCTTCACCTGTGGCCACAATGTGACTGGTGTTTCTTTAGGAATAACTGCAGCAGAACCAGGTAGCTGTCATCTGCTCTCCAAAAAGTATTTGGTTGCTGTTTTCTCTTATGCTACAAAAAAGCACTGCAGACTTCTTTGTCTTTTGTTCCAAATGCAAGTAACTTTCTTTGGTCTTTTGTGTTCCTGAAGAACCTTGTGGCAACACTACACCAAAATTCTGCTGGTCAAGTTGAGATGTGCCATGGACATATCCTTCCCCTGAAGGGAGGAGCAGAGCCTGGACCAAAGATGACAGAGGTTATGCATTAAACAAGGTGACTTGCCACAGTGTAGCTGGCATCAGTGATTCTGGGAACTAAACTTCTGTGGGGCTTGGTGTGCCTGTGTGTCCTTTCTACCATGAGATGAAACTTGGCACAGTCTGGCTTTGCAAAGCAGAGTAAAATGCTGTTGGAGAACTTACTCCTGACCCTCTGCCTTTCTGCTGGAGCAGAACCTGCCGAGTGCCAGCCTTTGTCAATCTGAAGTCAAGGGGCTGCTGTCCCAAGGTGCAGGGGATGGAGAAGCCTTGCAGCAGGTTGGGAGCAGGGAGCATCTGTGGTTGTGTGAGCGTTCTGTGCCCACGTGGCAGAGAGTCTGTCAAGGCAAGGGTTTACAAACAGAGGAGCTCATTAGTTAGAGCAGCCGGATGGTATGGCAGGAGGCCCGGGTTTGGGTAAGCTTTTGGGCAGCTACTCGAAGGAGGAGGCAATTGCTGAAACATTCATAAACTTGACTGTGAGCAGACTTCCCAGTTGCCTCATCCACAGTGGAGATGAGGGAGTGCAGCCAGGAGCTGCTGTACTCATCCCAGGAGAGATGGCAGGGAGCAGCAGGCTCCAGAGTTAATTTTCTTGATTAATTCCCATAACAAATTTCCACCTTCAAAAGCCTAAATGAGCAGAGGCCTGCCAGAGCAATACCCAGAGTGGTAGCTTTTCCTATTTTTTTTTCTTGTCTTGTAAGGTTCATATGGAGGAGAGTGCTCTTGCAGTCTCAAGAAAAATAGCAACAAAACAATGCTAAACATTGGTTATAAAAAACCTACTTATTTTTTGTACACGTTGAAATGTGACAATGAGGGCATTGCATGCAAGCCCCTTGTTATTTTAGCTTTTACTCTTTGCCACATATGTAAGTTGTGATACCCTTTTTAACATTATTCCCTTTTATTTATCAATAAGGGTACAGTGGTTTAGCCTCCAAACACCTTCATTCTTTGCATGTCTCTCAAGGCAGCCAGGTGTGCTGGTACCTGATATAATGGCTCTATGTCCCACACAAGCTAGGCTGACCTGTCTGACTGAGAGCATTTTCCTACACTGTTGTCTTGTTTTCCTTTTCAAATTTTCTCCTGTTTTCCTCCTGAAAAGTAACAGTGGATGGTGTGAAGAGCAGAGTCAGGAATTCAAGGTTAACTGCTACGCTTATCCTCAGTTCACCCTCTCACGTCTCTCGCCACGACAGCCTGTGTTAGCAAAGATGACAGTGTGTTAGCCAGAAGAAATACATTTTCTGCTGTTTGAGGAATTCACTAATCATTACATGCCTCAGTTTCCCCATTTAAGAATGTGTTTTTTAAAACTGCCTGCTTTTTCCCAAGTTTGTATCTCCTTCAAAAAGACATGAATTTTGTTACAAAGTCCTCTGCAGCAATGCTGTTGTGAATCCAATGCTGCTTCCTATAGAGGGATTCAAAGTGCTTCTGTGCAGCATTTGGGGAATGGCCTCCATAACAGGATAGAACTTGAAAGGGGTTCTTTTTGGGGTTTTTTGTTGGTTTTGGTTTTTTTTTTAAGGTACTTTTGCAGATGTTGTGGTTAAAGGCTTCTATTTTTAAAACTCTAAATCTTGGAATGTGGCTCCATAACAGTACGTAGTGGGATTTGGAAAAAGTCTGCTAAAATAGTATATGAGGAATAGTGAAACAGTTAGGTCATGTTAAAGTTGTTAGACTTTTTGGTGCTAGTGCATGTCTTTTGGGTTTTTTCAATGAATGTTTTTCTTTTTAAAAGTACAAATAAGGGACCTTCCATTTTAGACAAATGACCCTTTTTCACGATGGTGTTTTTTTCCTAGTAAAAGGCATTTTTAGTGGGAGCTGCCTTGCTATTTCCATCTGATCTCTGTGCCCACATCTCTGAATGTTTCCATTTCAGAAAGGAGGAGGAATCTGGTGCCAGCAGTCTAACTTCAAAAGCTGGCATGCAGGGAAGCTCACAGTTTTGAGGCATTCGGAATGAGCAAGAAATAAAACACCACCAAAACTCCTTAAACTTTTACTGCCATGCACAAATAACAGAAAAACTTGCTTCTTGGTTCCTCTAGTCCTTGTTGTGCTCAAGTACTGAAACTGAAATATTGTTGTTATCCTCCTCGAAAGAACATGAGATATTTAGGAGCACTTGATAGCTTTTAAAGAAAATACGATGTTTTACCTATTGAATGCTGCAGTTGTGCTGTCACACTCAGTGACTTAAAATGGGACTTTTGGGTGCTGTTTAGATGCAGGACACAGATAATGACTGTCTTCCCCCACATGCATTGCTCTTACTGGTGTTTGTCACACCACAGACCCAAGAGGTACCCAGTAGTCGTGCTCACCCCTATCCCCAGCACCCAACTCCAGCCATCCTAGTGGAGCTGAGTTTGAATTAGGCAATGGTTTTCTGTTCAAGCCTCCTAAGAGCTTATTGAGAGGGAAAGGGAATGGCTTTTCTTTCCAAGAGCAGCTGAATGTGGTGCCCTAGTTACCATGGTTTTTTAAATGGAGTACTTCAGAGGATGTACAAAAGCATCTTTAGTACTTGCAGTACAAGGAGAATGAAAGGAGCTAGATTATGTCAGCAGTGTAGCGGAGGCTTAAGTGAGTATCATTCATTTATTGTTAAGAGATGACCCAATTTGGATTGTATTTACTGAGTTGGAGGGGGGAATGGACCTGTTTCAGATTACTTTTGAGCTTTAAATGTACTTACAGGCTTTGTGTAGGGATTGCATTGGCTCCTGCTGGGTAAACAGAGCCTTTTGGAGGGTGTTCCCCGTGCACTGGAGCAGTGATGCATCCTGGCTTGTCTTGTGCTGCCAAAATGGGTTGATTCATACCATGTCTCTCCACATGGCAATGTACTGGATGGGGGGGAAAAAACCCTGAGTTGTCAGACAGAACTTGCCCAGCTGATTTTTATTTATTTTATTGCATTTTCTTGCAAGGCTTTTAAAGCCTCCAGTTACTATATAATTTGCAGACTGGTTCCAGCTAAGCAGATCCTTAGCTGAAGGCTGTGGCCCTGCAAAGGGCTGATGAAGGTAATATGTCCTGAAGTCTGCACACAGTGGGATGCTTCTTTGGGTTGGGTTTTTTTTTTCCCCCTCCCTCTTGTAAAACAGTGGGTGCTCTATTTTAAATACCACCTCTGTCATGGTCTACTGCCTCCTTATTTTTACCTAGTTGTGATGGCAATATCTGCATCTCCTTCTGGGGGGCTCCTACTGTCCTTTAAATAATTTTGGTACTGCTGAGAGGAACACACCATGTGCAGATCTTGTGAAGGATGTAATTTCTTGAATTATTTTTTTCCCCTGCAAGGGTTCTTGTAGTCGTTACATTATGCTCAACTTTGATGATGCAAACTGCTTTGAGAAGCATCCAGAGCAGAAGCTGCTGTCCCTAAACCCATCTGCAAATTTGAAAGGGGAGAAGTGAGAAGATGAGCATGGAAAACTAATAAGGAACTGAAGCTTGGTAAAGCTCAGCCTTTCCAGCAAACACTACATACTAGTTCAGAAGGGCCTTGTGTGAAGAGCAGCGGAAATCTGAGTTGCATTGTAAATTCATTAGCAGCATTCACATTAATTTCCATGGATCCGGGGTTGCACTCTCCAGCTAACCAATGCTTTAAGTCTGTGCCTCTTCCCCTGGAGAGGCACATCTGCCTTACATCCTCTGCAGCCTGCTTTTAAAGGGAGCCCTTTCCCCATGAAGAGGGGGAGAAATGCATCCATCCCTTCCCACAGCTGTCCCAGCAAACCACAGTCTGGTCTGCTCCGAGGGGAGACTGCATTCCAGCTCTGGCAGGATGGGCGCTGGGACACCTGCTGGAGGAAGAGAGGGCTGCAAGCACTTAGGGACTGTCTGGACTTGTTCAGCTGCAAAGTCTGGATGCATCCAAGCACTAGTGCATCCACATCCAGGCTGTGCTGGCACCACTTGACTTCTGCATTAAGGGAAGTTGTTGCTCTGTAAGAATCAGCATCCAATGTTTTTAGGTTTACAGAGAACCTGCTGGCTGGGAAAGCTTTTTAGTTTGTGGACCAAAGTACCAAAAGTATGTTAAATGCAGGTGTGCTGCACAGCTGGAGGTGGGGGCAGGCAGGTGGTCTCACAGGGCAGGGTAGCTGGGGTCTGCCAGCACACCAAGGTCAGAGCAGCACCAAGTTGCCTGCAGCAACTGCAGAATTGAGCATGTAGGTAGGGGCAAACTGGCATTTCCTCTTTTTCCTGGCTTTCTCAGGAGTGCAGATGGCAGATTTTGATAACTAAAGGCTTCGTACAGAGAGGTCTGTCATGTGTGGGATATGTAAACCTCAGTTCAGGCTTGGATATGTTCCTTCTGTCTGTAGGAGGTTTAGGCTGATTATTCTGTTCCGCTCGTTTTTTCCTTCCTGTTGGTTTTTTTTTTTTT